>WTXF01000149.1:0-64496 GCA_022496215.1 Russula brevipes | reverse complement strand
CAAACCCGTACGTTTGACTGATCCGCAATAACAATGTGCCTGTCCGCCAACAGGCCCTGTGATCGCATGGAGATGTGAACTTCAGAGTACGAACACAGGGCGAGAACATACCATGACGTCGCTGTTGATGTACTCCACGATGAAGTCGCAGATATCTTCAACTGTGGCATCACCACGGTCCTCATCCAGCGTCCAGGGGTCGCTGGGATTGGGCTCTGCTGGCTCGGTACGGATTGTGGGAAGCAACCCAGGGTTCTCATAATAAATGTCATAGGTGTCCCTAGAGGGTCGTGAGGATTGGTGGCGTCCAGTCGTGTCACGTCACATACCCATCCAAGTCACCTCCAGCAAGCATTGATGCCAGTGAACGATCACCTGCCAGGAAAATCGTCGGGAGAAGCGTCTACAGGACTCGTAGGTACGCACCAACAGCGGGTAAGACAACCACATTTTTCAATCCACGGAAGAAGCACAACTTCCCCTCTGGTGGCTCGCCTACTGCGTAGACACGCTGGACTGTAGGGACAGTGAGACTTTGCCTGTGTTGGAAAAACGGGAATCGTCATGTACATACCATCACCAGGGTGAATAACTGGGCTTCTGGAAATGACGCATGTGCCCTTAAAGTAGACCGGTGGCTCGGTCGCGGATTCTTGTATACACACTACATGATACCGAATGCGTGAGATAGCGCGATTGCAGGCCCACAGAACAACGTACCATAGATCCTCCCTTCCCCCAATGTGAATACGTCTTCCTCTCTGGCGCCTTCTTTGATATAGGCCTGTCCTTCGTCTGCAACCCCGACCAACTGATAGCTATGGGGCACCGGAATGCGCGCTTTGTATTTGACCTCACGAAGCGAATGATTTATGGAGAAACGAAGAAGTTTCTCAAAGAAGGCGCTTTTGACAGCACTCTTATCGGTGCTATCCTTCAGGTCGAGTCCAATTTGTCGAGTTGATCAATGATGAAGCCAGATGGAATTTGCACCAAGACGTGGCTTGTGATTAGTTTGAAAGTCCTTTAAGGAATCGCTGGAAAGGTATATGTTTGCCTTTGCCTTTCTTGGAGATCCATGAACGTTTCCTTCCTGACCCTTGGTCTTCCAGCGCCATCACGGCAGGTCTGTAATCCAAGTGCAGGTCAACTAACGTCCGGGAAGAGGAAACACGGCTACGAACCTGTTTAGATGCACGGGATTTGGGTAGTCAAAAACGCGCGCGATCTCAAAGTCAGCCTCCTCAACATCGTGTACCGGGAACTTGCGTTGCGAAGGGCGCAAACGCATCAAGATGCCTTTGAGCCTGTGGTCCACAACGACCACACCCTTGTATCCCAGGAAGCGGAATTGATACGCGGACGGTTTGACGCGATGTTCCCTGATGTTGCGAGAGGCGTTGCATATCGCCTTCCAGATCATGTCAGCCAGCTCTGGTGAGATGGTGCCCACGCCGTCTGTATGTTCCAGCTTGTCTGGACCCAGATCGTCCTGTTCTTCCCACTGGTCGCGCCGGATCTTCACACTGGCATCCGTCGCAGTGAAGGCTTGCGCGATTCTGCGGCGTACTTGCTTGGGGGTCCGAAGGAGCTTCGAGAAGTCGCCAAGGGATGACCGGATAGTCTCCGCGGTTACATATCCATCCACGGGATCACGGAACGGGGCAACATACCACACGGAGTGCTCACGGAGCGCGCTCGAGGAGTATGCCAGGAATTCGAACGCACGCCCGGCTATTTCAAATCCATGTCGCAAAGTCCCGCCAACGCGCTGTTGGAGGAACCACGTTCCGTCAACGTCACCGTCCCAACGGTACGCAAGTCGGTCCTCATCGCGGAACTCCACACGTATGAACCGTTCTGCGAGAGCGGGGTCGTGGTCCTGATACTTACGGATGGTTCGGTTCGACTGTGTAGTGTATGGCCCCTCTAGGAGTATTCTTGAGGGGGTTACAATGACGTGGTGGCACAAGATGTGCCCCCGATGCCAGTCGAAGTGGCCTTATGGTAGAGTGGTCCGACCGCACTCGTGCGAGGCAGTCGCTTGGGTGTTCGTCCGTTTTGCGCATCTTGAGGGCGACAGAGAATAACCTCAAAAACTCGCTTGCTTGATCGCCGTAGTGTCGGATGGCATCTTCGATGGGTTTCTGGAGATTATCGAGTAGATCAACTGTGTTCAGGAGGCCGCAGCGCAAGTACGCCTCAATCTGGAAGGCATTCTTCCAGTCCATTGTCTTGATCCAACGCTGGACGTGATGGAGATTGCGTGGGGAGAGAATCGCATTTTTTGGACATCCACGCGGGGAACGCGGATGGGCCGGGGTTCGCACTGTGCGATGTGGCAGATCTTCTCGAATTCAAGAAGGTCGTCTGGATTTGAAAGGACGACACGAAGATGGTGGGCATATTGGGCGATGGCGGCATGTCCATCGTCGATGGCTGATATTCGGTCGCGCGTCTTGAATCTCCCTTTGCGTACTATACCCTCCGGGACACGATTGTTGTAACTCTCCTGTTCGAAATTAGGAGGCGTGCGCAGATCGAATACTATGTCTGTTGAAGATCTACTCTCAGCCACGGGGGACGCCGGTGATGATACCATGGTCACTCACACGGTTGTCCGCAATCATCGTATCCGAGGCCCAGCTTTTGGATGCTCGAAAATTTGATGAGTATGAGGAAGTTTGTTTCCTCCGTTTCTCGTTGTCCAATCTGAGTGAGAGTAAACGTAGGTAGATTTTGGATGGGACGATCAGCACTTACATCGATGTGAACAATCTTGTGCTCATACACCACGGAGATGTACGCAGCACTGTTTCGGAGGAATTCCCGTTCATATTCGACAGAGAATGATCTCCCTTGGCTGGGAGAGTCTGACGGCTTATACCACACGCCAAACTGAATGCTTGCAATTCGGGGACGAACCCGTCGGGCAGATTCTTCTATTTGACCACGGAACCTTTCCTGGTCGGGGTCGATGTATAGCGCCTTCTCAAGTACTGCTTCACATCCCGACGGACACTGTTGTAAAGGTTGAACGCCCTGAGAGGTCGTCCGTCGACTACTATGTTATGATCATCCGACTCCCGGTACCACCTGAGGAGCCGAAGCCCCAGATCCGCGCTAACACGGAGAATTGCTTTGGAGTTGTGGATGCGGCCAGCGGGGCTTTTGCCCATCTCGATTTCAAAGTTTGGAACGCGACCTTTGTTGCGTCGGTCGTTGGGGTCATAGAGATCGGGCCCATGGAGGACATGTTCCACCGCTTTCCGGACGTCGTAGACGTCGGCATCTCGAGAGATACGGGTCAGTTCGATTTCCATGGAGGGTGAGGGGGGAGAGGATGTGGAGACTGGGCGGCGCAGAGCTGGTGGGATTTATGTCGGATTCGACGCTGCGCATGGGGAGTTCTTTTCTTTTCCTAGCATACGCAGTTGACGGCCCATAGTAGTAGTCGTGGTCTCTGCCAGAGTTCCCGTGACGTGACCTCCCCCGCTTCCCCTCAATAATGACCATTCAGACGGTGAACGTCTCGACCCTCAAACGGGTGAAAAACAATGTGATTGGAAATCCCTCTGCAAAGCTGCTGCTCTCCCAAGATGAGCTCTTTGTAGCCACGTCAGCGACTGATCATCCTTCCTCCGTATATCTTCTGATCCACCCCCTTCTAGCCTCGTCAAATGCCTCAACGCACCCGAACAATTCGAGGAGGCCGCGGGATCGCAGGACGATATCCGTGTGGAAGCTGCCCATGTCATAACATCTCTGTCTTACGGTGCGCCACCACTGTTGCGGGCGCACCTCCCCATTACTGATCACTCCCCTCCGCTTCCTCCACTAGGCTCTCCGGAAGCACTCCGCAGCCTACTACACGCCAATGCACACCAGGCCTTCCTCTTCGCTATTTCACGTTTCGAACCCTCTGAATCCGTTGCTACCAAGGCTGCCTTTGCCCGCGCCCTTCGTGCCATCGCCGTAGCGTGCGCTGAGCTCGTAGGTCCTTCACAGTGGGGTCTCAGGGATGATTCGTCGTCTGTCCGTGAGGACGCAAAAATTACACTCGACTATTTTTTCCAGGTGATGACGTCGCTTCCGTCTGTTGCGCACCCAATTCCACAGCCACTAACTGCTTCGGCGCAGCTCGAGGTTCTCGATGTTTACCTTCCCCTCCTCACGGATTCCTCGACTCAGGCTAGTACGTCCATTGCGCAGCTCCTGGGTGCGGCGCTTCGAGCACCCACTCATCGCACCGCTGTTGCGGAGTGGGTTCCTCTGGCCGAGCGCGGACGAGAAGCCTCGCGCGGGAGGCGCCGCTGGGAACGGCCGGAAGCCATAGCTCCCGCGCAGTCTGGTGGTGGCGGGTGGGTTGCGCGTCATCTCACGACGCTGCTACGCAGCCGTGACATCAAGGTACAGGAAGCTGCGTTGAACGCCCTAGCCGCCCTTGCCAAGGACAATCATGATGTCGCAGTTCACCTTGCCAAGGCTCCCACTGGAAGGTCAAGTACAGGTACGTGCTCCCTGTAGTTGTCCTTTCATGGTCCCAAGTTTGTCGTCGTACCAGAGTCTCCAGTCACTCTAACGTTAGCTTTGGGTTTGTGCAAATCCCGTTCCACTGATGTGCAGCTCGCCGCCAGCCTATGGTAGGAGGAAACGCCGACTTCAATGCCCTTTTCATGTACTGACAGCGCATCAGTGCAACACATATCATCCGAGCAAGCGCAGCCAATCACCATCATCCGGCGGTTCCGGACCTGTCGGCTTCCCTTGTCATCATGCACGTCATGAATCGCATGATTGATTCGAAAACTGAATCACCACAAAGTCGTACCAAGGCATGTTTCATCCTCAGTAAGCAAACCTCCCCTGGTCAGGTCCTATATGGCTCTCAACAAACTGGACTCCAGACTATCTCGTGATGGATGAGAAAGAGCTTTGTCAAACTGCTTTTGACAGAGGCTCGCTAGCCAAGCTTTCCGACCTCGTTCATACTCTCACGCCACCACCGACGGAAATTAAGGTGCCACCAGAGTGGGAAGAGGACGAACCGGAAAGCCTCTGCTGCCTGCGCGAGGCTGCACTCACCACGATTGCAGTCCTGGCCCTTGCGGACAACGACATTCGGCGAGACGTGACCGATGGCCAGCGGTTGTTGCCGCCGTTGGCATCAGCGCTCACGCACAGGCACACTGGCGTGCGCTACGCTGCGTGCCAGTGCGTCCGCGCCCTCTCACGTAGCGTGGCTGTTACGCGCACATCGCTTGTCGATTCGGGCTTAGGCGCAGCGCTATTTTCCGTATTCACAAAAGAAGATGAGGACCGGCGCGTCGTGCATGCCGCCCTCGCAGCCGTCTGCAATCTCGTCAATCAATACTCTCCTCTGCGAGCTCCGTTCCTCGAACAAGGGGTCGCCTCGCGCCTCGCGCGCCTCCTCCGCTCGCCCTGCGCCGAGCTACGCCTCAGCGCGCTCTGGGCGCTCAAAAACCTCGTCTACAAATGTGCCCCGGAGGCCAAGCGCGCCATCATGGCCGACGTCGGCTGGCCAGCGCTCGACGCGCGCCTCGATGACTCGGACGCGGGCGTGCGCGAGCAGGCGCTCTACCTGCTCCGCAACTTTGCCGACTGCGAGGACGACGTCGACGCGGTCTTCGACGCACTCGGCACCCCGCGACTGCTCGACGTGCTCGCGCGCGCGCTCGAGTCGCGCGAAGCGGACGTCGTGCTGCAGGCCGCGTACACCCTCGCGAACCTCGCGAACGGCCACGCGGAGCGCCAGGCGCTCATCCTCGCGCACGAGCAGCTCCTCCGCTCGCTGCGCAGCGCGCTCGTCGACGCGCCCGCGGACGCACGCTGCGCCGCGCTCGGCGCGATCATCGAGCTCGCTTGGGGCGCGGCGCAGCTCCGCGCGGCTGGGATCGAGAGCACGCTCAGGCATCTCGTCGAGTTTGGGGGCGGCGCTCCTGCGGGGAGCGTTGCTGGGGGCATGGACAGGGAGGTAAGGGAACGCGCGCGGAAGGCGCTGGAAGCCATGGAGCGTGTCCCGGTTGAGGGCACTGCGGATGTCCAGACAGGATAGTTTTCTTTTTTTGGTTGTTGTTGTTGTCCCCTTTGTTCTCACCTGGATATTAAGGCGATGGGCTTCGCGGTCGTCTCTGTCTCTGTCGTAAGGCTGTGTGTGATCTCGCCATGTAGTTAACCTTGCATTGTCAGCGTAACAAGAAATATTTCTGTTTTTATTTCAGCAGTGCACGTTTCCGGCGGCGTGTACTCCTTTACTCCCTTCTGGTGCTGGATACAGCTGGATGGACGGTCGAGTGCAGGCCACCGTGATAACGCCGATTTAATGGCGCGAGGGCCGAGGCGCGCGTCGCTTATCAAGCGTGTCGCTGGTCACGCGGTCACGTGTCATGCAAACCGCCTTGGATCGCAACACACCAATCGACTACGACAGCTTACATACAAAACTCACAAAAGACGTCACCATCACCGCAAGAAAACTACCCGGACCGCACCCGTAGTATCCCATCAGAATACTGGCAACACTCTGAGCCACCCAAGGAGCTCAAGAACGAGCCCCAGTGTGATCAATGAAAAACTCTGAATGAACGGTTCCTCTCGGTTGTGCTGGGCCCAACCCCACATGACCCATGCATCATGCAGACCTCGGCGTAGTTCCTCATCTGCCAGGGGTGGGTTCACCGGGACGACTTGCGCACGAAGGTTGCGCACGAGCGTCTCCGCCTGAGTTCTCATGCGACCCGCTCGTTCCGCACGCCAGCCCGGCTGTGTGCACTTCGCCAAGATGGTGCCTAGGACAACCTCCTCTTCGGTCAGGCGGGTGTCCGGCGAAACGGCAGCGCTGTGGGTCGTGCAGATGAACTGCATCTCTGACGCATACCGCGTGAAGATGCCTTCTGTTCGTAGGCTCCTGATCTGGGGACCCCCGGGAATCGCCTTGAGCACATTCTGGACAAGGGGTGCAAGAGTGCAAGAGATCCCATCTTCGAGTGGTGCAACTTCCCCAGGAGACGTAATTGGGATCCAATCAGATATTTCGTTGGAGCTGTGCAGGTCGATGTCTCGGAAAAGGTGCCCCAGGACGCGCCCTGACTCGTAGTAGTCGACCTGGTGAGGTTTGGGCACCTCAGGGCGATGCCAGTCTGGTTTGGACTTGAGGAGCGGTTTGGGAAGCTCGTTATCCATTCCGACTGTACTCCCGTTTGTCGCATAATGAGATGCCGCTCTACCCAATCTTGCGAGCTTCATACACCGGTCATCAAATACGCCATGCTAGGGAGAGTATGTATTGAGTAATTCTGTGAATTGTGAATGCTCCACAAAGGCACACCTTTGACTGATCTGCGATGATGGTGTGCCGGTCAGCTAATAGACCCTGTTGGTGACATGACCATGAGTAGTTTCATCGCGATTCGCGAGCACAAGAGCGCAGGGCGTACAGTAGAGTCAGACATCATAAATTCGACAAAAAAGTCACAGATATCTCCGACCGTCGCATCACTATGACCCTCATCTAACGTCCAGACTTGGTCAGGAGGGTAATACGCTGGGGCTGCTCGGACTGTAGGAAGTAACGCCGAGTTCCCAAAGTATATGTTGTATGTGTTGCTAAGAGTTGGTGAGTATGTGTGACACCTGGTTCTTGTACCGGAAAACCTACCCGTCTAGGTCACCCGCGTTGAGGGAAGATGCCAATGAACGATCTCCTGAATGAGTGAATGAGATATATGTATATTTTATGTGACGTGTCAGTAGGATTGATATGGCGTACCGATAGCAGGAAGGACGACAACGTTTTTTAGGTCGCGGAAGAAGCATATCTTGTCTGCAGGGGGCATACCCACAGCATACACACGCTGCACTAGAGGGCGAATGGATTTGTCAGCAACGAGTGGATAAAACACCCCTTTCGTACCGTCTCCGGGGTGAATGACTGGGTCTCTAGAAATTAGACATGGGCCCTCGAGATATATGGGTTCCTTGTCAACTGCTTCCTGTACACAAACTTGGCAGGACTCCATGAATGCCATATCCTAGCTAAAAAACTGCGGAGAAACATACCATAGATATGATCTTTCTTCAACGTAAACACTTTCTTAGGGTCAGCGCCTTCTCTGATATATCCTTGGCCTTCGTCTGCAACGCCGACTAACTGATAGCTTCCAGGAACAGGAATTCGCGCATGATATTTCAGCTCGCGAAGTACGTGATGGGTAGAGTCACGGAGCAGGCGGCCTAGGAAGCCATTTCTAAACGCTCTCGTGTCAAAGGTATCCTTGGGACCAAGCCCAAGCTTCGTGAGGTGGTTGAGAATGAACGCCAAGTGGAATGGTTCTCCAATACCATAGCTCTTGAGTAGGCCCGGGAGACCTTCCAAGGAATCTCTGGTGGTGTAAACACGCCTCTTCACTGCATCCTGGAGATCCGTGAAGGCGCTCGTCTTGACGCCAAGGTCTTCCAGCGTCGTGATCAGTGGCCTAAGAAATAGAGATAAGCGGATCGCAATTTCGTAGCGGCGTAGAAGCAACGGGTGCGACAGACCGATTGAGATGAGCCGGATCAGGACGATTGAATGACCTCACAATCTCGAACTCCGCCACCTTGACGTCGTGCACAGAAAACTTACGCTGCGACGGGCGCAAGCGCATCTTAATGCCGTGAAGCCGGTGATCTACCACGACAACACCTCTGTACCCAAGGAAGCGGAATTGGTATGCCGAAGGCTTGACGGAATGCTCCCTCGGATTGTCGGTGACACGGCGATTCTCGTCCCATATCATCTCGGCCAACTCTGGCGAGATCGTGCCGACGCCATCTGTGTGTGGTCCCAGATCGTCTTGTTCCTCCCACTGACCCCTTCGAATTTTCACACTAGGTTCGGTCGCCGTAAAAGCTTGCGCGATCCTCGCCGCGTACTTACTCGGCATCCGCACCAGACCGGAGAAGTCACCAAGCAACGTGCGGATGATCTCCGCGTTGACGTATCCCTCGACCGGATCTCGGAATGGAGCCACGAACCATACAGCATGTTCATGCAGGCTCTCCATTGAGTAAGCGAGGAACTCAAACTCGCGCCCACCGAGTTCGAAGCCTTCGCGGAGGATACTGCCAACTCGGTGCCTGAGGAACCAGGAGCCATCGACGTCGCCATCCCAGCGGTATGCAAGATTGTCTTCGTCACAAAACTCGACGCGCACAAAGCGTTCGACAAAGGTGGGATCATGACTTTGGTAGTGTCGGATGACACGATTTGACGGTGTGATGTATGGGCCCTCGGGAAGGATGCGTGTGGGAGTGATGACGACATGACGGCACAAGAAATGACCCTGCGGGGCGTGAAACGACTTGATAGCTGGGAATGGATACTCATCACGGATACGTGCAAGACAAGCACTCGGTATTTCATCCATGCTACGCTTTCGAAGCGCAACAGAGAACAAGCGTAGCACCTCACTCGCGTTATCACCGTAGTCACGGATAACCGACTCGATTGGTTTCTGTAGGGAGAACAACAAGTCGTGGGTGTTGACCAGGCCGCAGCGGAGATAAGCTTCGACCTGGAAGGCGTTCTTCCAGTCCATTGTCTTGGTCCAACGATATACGTCGTGAATGTAACGGTCAGAAAAGAAACCTTGAGGGGATGCATCCACGCGGGGAGTACGGAGGGGGCGACAATTGCCCTGAGTTGTGTGGCATAATTCCTCGAATTTCCGGAGATCATCCCGGTTGGCGAGTAAGACACGAAGTTGATGGGCGTATGGTGCGATGCGAGCATGCGCGTCGTCAAGTGCAGATAAGCGATCGCGAGCCTTGGATGCCCACTTGTGCTTAGTGCCGTCGGGGGCGCGGTTGTCGGTGGTTTGCACCTCGAAGGTTGGAGGCATATGTAAATCGAACAGTATGACTATCGAAAACAAATCCACTGTAAATGATATGTTAAGCCAGCCCCGAGAGGACTCACAAGGTTGCCCAGACGTATCGTATCCTGTACCCAAGTTGCGGATGTTCGAGAACTTCGCGGACATAAAATAGGATTTTTCTTCTTTTTGCGAAATCTAGAAAAAGAAACTTCAGAAACATGAACTGTGGGTCACGAGTTGTCACTCACGTCAATGCAAATAAGACCATGCTCATACACTAGATGGATGTATGCCCCCGCGTTCGGGAGAAAATCACGTTCATACTCAATTGAGAATGCCCGGTTCTGAGGCGCGTCTGACTCGGACCGCCTGTAGTACCATACTCCGAGCTGGAGCTTTGCAACATTGAGACGAACTTGTGTAGCCTGTATCTCGATTTGTCTACGCTGTTTGGCCTGCTCACGGGCGATGTGAACCACTCGCTGGGTGCTGATGGTAATCTGATAGCGGGTTCTGACAGGATAGGAAGAGCGGCTACCAGCGAGCAGGTTGTTCTGGGGCGGGAATCTAGCCATTTGAACGAGACGTTGCCATAGACTAAAGAGCCTAGATGGCCTGCTGCTAACGCGTTGGCCTTCAGTTGCGCGTGGTTCAGCATTGCGAACTCGGTTTTTATTTTCTGGGCCGTTCGGAACAAGACTGTCGGGATTGTCGCCCGTGGATTTGTCGGGAGAGGTGGCTGTGTGGTCGATTTGCATGGGGGAAGTACAAGTAGGTAATCAATGATTGGGGACAAAAGGACATCATTATGGTCTGGCCAATATAAGTGTAAGGGCTCAAGGGATTTGGAGGTGGCGTATATCAAGTTTTCCTGCGCAGCCGCGAAGCGTTGACCTGCGGGACGAAGAGAATCACGATCACGGGACCGCCCAGTTGTCCGCAGCCACCTCCAAACCAACGCCGGCCAGACTCCAGACTCTCTCACGCGCAACTTCTCTCTCAAAAGTTTTATCCTTTCGTTTTTCGTCATACCTGCGTCACCTCTGTCGTGATGCTGACGCCCGCCGCCCGGCCCCCTCCAATTGCGACGAGGCCTTGACGGCCGCTTCTGCGCAGCTCAAACCTCAGACTGATGCCTTCCATTTCCCATCGATGCTGCGACCAAGATCAGATTGCGCAGTAGCACGGCACTGCGCTACGCTCAACGTTATCGGTGCGATAATGAAAAAGAGTTCATGTGGGATCCACGGCACCAACACAGTACGAGTCTGGTGAGAAATCCGCGAATGCAGTGTTCCACTGCGACCAAATGCACCTCCGAGAATCGTTTTAAAAGGTCGACTACCGATGTTTCGCCGGGGTTAGCCCTGGGCTTTAATGAATTCGATGCATTGTCATCGGCGCTTGATAGCTTGATAGGCCATCAGGTAGTTTCCACGTGGCACAAACGAATGGATGATTTCACCAAAACAAAACATTAATTAATCTATACATCTACGACAAAGCCGACAAGAATGCGCCAGGAATAGAGCATTACCCCGTTTGTTCAAGAAATATCAAACCTGGTCGGGTTACAACTGCAGTTCTGCAAGCGCACCTTGTGCCGTCCTCTCACGGCCCTTCGTCCTTCTCGTGCTGCCTTCTTCCAGGTCCATATCCTTGTATTTTCGATCGAGCTCCGCGAGGAGCGCGTCCACATCCGCTGGGAGCGAGTTGATGATTTTGCGCATTTTGTTCGCTTAGAATGGTAACGGGCAGTCGCGCATCGTCAGAGTCAAGTTTCGAAACAAGGGGAACATAGATATACTCTGTTCTTTAACCTGCCCCTCGAATATGGCGCGCTTCTCTTCAAGGCGGCTGTACGCTGCTCGTAGCCGCTCGTCAACCTCATCAATCTCGGCCTATTTTACGCACCAAACCATCAGAAGGAATAAATGAGTAAGCGTCGGTGGAGAAACCTCAATCTTTGCGTAGGCCTTGTTGAACGCAGCGGCATTCCGATAGGAGTTCTCCTCAAATTGTTTGCACGCGTCGTCAAATCCGAGCAATCCGGTGATAAATGCGCGGCCGGGCGCGGGGCGTACACCTCGAGCGCTCACTAACGCAGGGCGAAGGCCCAGAATCACCTCTTCTCGTAGGCTACGTGAAGCGTCCGCAAACACGCGGCCGAGCGTCTGGAGGATCCGCTCCTGGTTTTCGGCGCTGTGCATCCTCTCATGAGCAAGAGTCCGGCGAAGAGGCAATGGAAAGTTCAAGTACGGAGAGCCCAGCATCTCGACCAAGGTGGTCTCCTCGTCCCATTCCTGGTCATCGCTACTTGCGTCGAGATAAGATCTTGCGTCGTCGTCTTCCGCATCGGCATCGTGTATGCTTTGCAGCATCGAGCGATAGGTGTCTTCTGAATCGTCCTCGCGACTGTGCGATATATCGCTATATCTATGTTTTTGTCTTGAATATCGGCGACGTTGGCGGCGGGGGGTGCTGTGCGCATTGGGTATATGCGCAACGTTGCGCGGTAAAAGTCCTACAGGAAAGCTGCGCGGTGTGCGTTTGGAGCGTGTCATCTTGTACATGTAACATGTGAACGCGGTCAGGTAGCGAGATTAGCGACTGTATGCGTTTTGAGTGAGTCCGATTCTTACCTCAGGCCTCAGTCTTTGATGAAATTTGACGCGAAGACTGAGGTGTATGCTACGAATAAAATCGCCCTATATGCATCGATAAATGCATTCGAAACGGCGGAATATGGAACAGGTACAGAATAAGGAAATGGAAGGTGCATTGCCTTTATCTCCCAAGGTCATACACTTATCGACCGATTCGTCCCGACTCTACGTGCAACGTGTGCCGGATTCTCCAACAGTACTAGTACAGTACTAGTGCGTGGTAGTGAATTGAGAGGCAAAAACTGGCCTCAGTCTGCTGCACTGCACAGAAAGGACGAGGCAAGAAAGTAACGCAAATTCTAAGCGATCTAAGCACCTATGTAGGTCTATGCGAGTCACTTGCCATGTCACGGGCAACGATGTCGACGCGTCTGAGCTGCTTAGTAGTCTGCAACGGCCTCTGGCAGCCCAGGTGGCCGTTTGGGGGATTTCTAACACGTCCGATGTTGTCCCACGTTTTTGTAGCGTCCTCAAAGGCTCATCTAGGAGATGGGGACAGGGGACATACTTGACAAGTCAGTGCAGTGTGCAGAACTTCTTGCAAGTGCGGCTGAGCACCATTTCGGCCACTGGCACAAGTGGCGTGCCACCTGCGGCCTGCGGAAGAATAATACAAATGTGGGTCACTCCGTGCAGGGTCGGTGTCAATTAACTCAAGCTCCAACAAGAGAAGAGAATATCGTACCATCTTGGACATGCCGCTAAACATATTTTTTCGTTGTGGCGAGACACGGATTCGAACGCATCACCGATTACTCCTTGAGGGTGACAGACCTAAACATAATGGGTTGATGTGCGCTCTGTAACCAAAGTATCTCCGAAGATATCTGCGTCTCGTCTCGAGCGACTCAATTGACCAAGGGTCTTATGATGTAGCGGGTCATGACACATCGGCCACCGGTGGAGGCGACGCGGGCTGAGGAAATGACAGAGGAATGCTGGTGGGATCCTTCCGTTGCCGTTCTTTTTCCGCAGACTCGCGGGTGGCACTCGCTGAATCCTACTACCAATCCTGTCAGAAACGTGCGAGTCACAACGATCCCGAGAGTCGGCCGCAAGAAGCCGTGGACAATATATCCACCGGTCAGGCAAACCCAAGATCACGTGACGGATCAGTTGACCTAAAGCGGTGACATTCAGCTAACACGCATGAGCCTTCCTAGGTTCCGGTTCGGAGGCCATGGAAAACACTTGGAGTTCATGGGCACGAAAAATTTCTCGTTGAGTAACGAACGGTGTGTGTTGAGCTTCTCTTTGTTGAGTTTCTCGTCATTTCCCTCCAGAGACAGGAATCGAGTGAAAGACGGATGACGAACAGCAGCAGCTGAGTGAGACTGCAGGCTGTCCCGTATCATGAACTAGTGAGACGTTGCTTGTGTATCGAGGCCTCAACTAACAGGGTTTCACGCAGGAGGACTGTGATACATGCGCCAACAACTTTTTTGCTCTAACTCCAAGCCTCCAACCGCGTTCTTGTTCAATTTGTGATTGTTACTTGGTGTCAGCACCGAGAACTGTCGTGGATAAGAGTGCAAGAACACCGCAGGATACTCGGTAAGATGATGCTTCTCCATTCAATATCATGGAGTCTGCGGGGGTGTCCTTCGGTTGCACTTATCTTGCACTGCTTCTCGAACATTCATATCAGAACTCATGGCATGCAAAGAAATACCCGGAGCTCTCTCTGTGCGCTCTTTCAAAGTTCTGAAGTTCTATAAAAGTTTCTTGGATGGGGCACCCCAGGAGTGTCCTGGTCCAAGTCGAGAAAGGCCCCCTTCCCGCCCCACTCCCAGACAGCTGATGAACTCTCCCCTGACTATATCGTTCTTGAAACCAGACTGGCATAGGGGGAAAACCTTCGGATTCCAAATGGGCATCCAAGTCGCCACTCAATTTCTATTGGCAGTTCTGGTTGTATCTGTTCTTCTAACCTGTGCCTATATTCGCCGTCGTAGTTCATTCCTAAGAAACCTCCAAGGACCTGCATCATCATCGTTTATCCTCGGTGGGACCCTATGATATCAATTTGTTTATTCTGTGGGCTCACCGGCATCCGATGTCGCAGGGAACGAACGTGAGATTCGATATCAGGTGGAAGTCGGTGATTGTGAATTCAAGTGGGCGCGCCAGTATGGCGCTGTCTGGCGTCAGAGTGGATGTCTTGGCGTAAGAGTCCCATCGCCGTATCCTACCTTGCATTCTGAGCAAAATCACAGCGGGATCGTTTGGTGGTCGCGGATCCAAAAGCTCTGCGCCACATTTTTCACACCTCCGGATATAACTTCGGCAGGCCAAAAGATGCATTGAAGATGACTGAACTGATTTTTGGCAAGGGCATTTCGTGGGCACAAGGTTCGTAGTTTACCGTCGTGTCACGTCCTCAAGTCTCTGAAGGAGTTATTTAGGTGAAGCACACCAACGTCAGCGGAAGATCATGAATCCGGCATTTTTCACATCCCAATTGAGAACATTCATCCCTTTGTTTCAAAGCTCAGCATATAAGGCAAAAACACTGATTCTCTACAACGGGAACCAAGCTGACCTCACCGTATCAATATCAATAGCTAGTTCAAAAATGGAAGGAAGAGCTAATCGCCGCGGACCCTTCTGGACAACCACTTGTGAACGTGATGGGATGGCTTTCACGTACTACGCTCGATATTATCGGAGAAGGTCAGTGCCACGCCGTGCCATCGCCGCCATTTCCCTGACCTTACTTGCTAGCTGGCTTTGGTTTCCAATTTGGTTCGCTCGACAACGTCAAGACTGAATTGCACGAGCAATATGAAAACTTATTGTGAGTTCCGATCGTCTACTTCTCCCTGAGCTAATATTGATATTGTTGGAAAGCGTTGGTTCGACACTCTATCCCGCTTGGTATGACATCGTCTTCAAGTCAATTTGGTGTTATATCCCGGATCCACTGCTAAACTTTGTCCGGTATCTTCCTACTCGTGAATACCGTCGATTCCTGCGATTTTCGAAGTTTGTCCACAAATTCTCCCGGGACATGGTTGAGGAAAGTACGGCCAAAGGTGATGGGAATGACATTATGAGCGTGCTATTGCGGGCAAACACATCCGAGGTCCCTAAAAGCAAGCTGACCGATAGCGAAGTAATTGCCCAAATCAAGTACGTTAAACGCGCACACTGCAGGACATCTGACAGTGACCATCGTTTGCAGCACCCTTCTATTCGCTGGTCACTCACCAACTGCGCTCAGCCTGATCTGGTACCTGTGGGAAATCGCAAAACACCCTGAAGCGCAGGACCGCGTTCGCGCTGAGATCGCTACCACCCATGCAGAGCGCGGCGGTAGGGAATTGTCAACAGCAGACCTCGACAGTATGACATTTACGCAGGCTACTCTCAAGGTATGGTAGTACAACATGATCGCCACACCTTCTCTGATAACTTCGTATCATAGGAGTCGATGAGGCTACATCCCATTACTTGGCAGCTCCGAAGGGAAGCAAAGCGTGACGATGTGATACCCTTAGCTTTTCCTGTCACCACCAAGTTGGGACCAAAACTGTCTTCGATCCCCATCACGAAAGGGACACAGATTGATATCGCTGTTGATGTTTACAATCGGTAAGCTTCCCGAGATTCCGGCCCCGCGATATACTTATCGTCGCAGTCTTCCCGAGGTGTGGGGTCCAGACGCAGATCAGTGGAATCCAGAGCGTTTTCTGAACTTGAAGAAAACGTCTCTCGGTGTTTACTCCAACCTGTGAGTGTGATAGTGATTTTGGTCGAGTGGCGTCATACTGATCGTGATGTATCTATCGCAGGATGACTTTTGGTAGGTACCAGGCGGATTCTTACCAATCTGGATTTTTCGAAGCTGATCGTTCGTAGGGGGTGGGGTCCGCTCCTGTATCGGCTGGCAATTTGCGTAAGTCCTTCTACAAGCAAGGAAAAGACCTTCAAATTGACTTCGCTGACCATAATAACCCTTTCCAGGGTGATTGAAATGCAGATCTTTGCCGTCGTGCTTCTTGAGAACTTTGAGTTTTCTCTTCCTCCTCAGAACGAAAATACCCGCATATACCGCAAGCCCAGCGGTCTAATGACGCCGATGGCAAAGAGGAGCCCGGGCGGATGGATGGGCCTGGTCATCAAATCAGTAGACTAACGGGAGTTATAAGTACATCGTTATCAGTGGCGCGATGCAGCAAGTGGTAGTTCGATAGCAATGGCATTCATTTATGGAGGTGAAACTACATAGGGACTATCGCTCACGATTCCCTAACCTCACTCGCATTGCTATCAATAATTGTGTGCTCCCTGCCAGTGCTCGGACGCCGGAGCATCAGCAAACCTTACAACTCGCTTAGCGCTAGCATGTCTTAGCGATTTTTAGCGCCTGTAAGAGCGTTAAGAAATTTCTTATTACCTTAGCGAATCCGCCACTAATAGACTAATCACTTTACAAGAGCAGTCTTAAAGCACTAAGTACATTAAGCGATTGTTGCTTTCTAAGGAGCTCTAAGTCGACTTCGGGCCGGGCTAAGACACACTCAGGTACCATTACTAGCTGCTGAACTGGAATGGTCGCGTGCATGCTGGCACGGAGCCTGATCCGGTCAACTTTTGGCTGGTTGAGCTGGACAGTTGGCATCGCGCTGGAAGACTCGATGCAACGGCGTCGTGTTGGGCACGACAACGCACGGCAGTGCGATCTCCTCCAAGTTGCGCGCAAAGAAGCTGTCCGAGTCGCCGTTCGATGCGTCATCGTCGCCCTCGCCCGATCCGGGCTCCTCCGAGCTAAAAGAAGAGGGGACGTACATAAGGGAGTGCGGCGGATGAGGTGGTGAGTGCCACCTGCTGGCACCCACCACCGCCGAGGCGACGGTGGCGGTGGCGGCTGCGCTAAACCCGGAGCCGCGCGACCCTCGCGAGGCCAAACGTGGGCCCGCCGGGACACAGTATATGATATCCATACGGGTGACATACGGGGGTGCAGGACCCGCACCCGCGCTACAGCTGGGCCAGCCTAACCGGGTGAAGGCCAAGTTGCTCGCGTGCAACTTGAGAGTGCGGAGCCAGTGGACTCGATGGAGACAACGACCGCGACAGTAAATCGCGTGCGACGAAGCGCATGCGCAGCCTGTTGTTGAGTGAGTGGGACTGGCCCTTGCGCATCTTTGTCATCGCGATGATGAGTGCGACTGTCGTGGCAGTGGCTCTGCCAGAGACGACAGCCATGAGCAAATCCGGGACCGTGCCCTCACCGTCCTCGCGACCCCCTTATCCCTCCTGACCTGCCTTTGAAGGACTCTAGCGGTTTCGGGTGCGATTACGAGGCTGAGGTAGTTCAGGCATTGCAACCGTGTACGGTCGAGGCCACGCATAAGGCCGACTGGCCACGAAAGCGGTCGACCGAGGCGGAGCAGGCCGCTGTGGAGAGGGCCGCTATCTAGGACCTGAGGGGGAGCCTCCTTTGGGAAGAGGCCGTTGAGTCGCCAGAAGGGCCCGGATTCTTCAGAATCGAGGGCGCGGGCAATGTTGCTGCACGCTGCGATAACGACCTACCCTATCATACACTCAGTCAGTCCCGGGGCAGAGACAGGGGTGCCCACTCACCTTCAGTGGCAGATCTCCATGGTTTTGAGCCACAGAAAGTCGGAAACGAGGGGAGCGTAGTGCATATCTACGCCGACAGTACCCCGGCGGACCGGTGGGAAGTTGCCATCGTCATCATCAATCTTTCGATGTTTGGGAGCATGTCCGGGTCATGCGCACCAGAAATGCCCCGAGGACGACGCTAGGGTAAGTCCGGCGGGGGATCGCGCTGATCAAGTCTGTCGGAACCACGAAGCCTCGGAGGCGGACTCTCAACGTGGCCGCAGTAATGGGGAAGCCGTGAAGCTCATGAAGGGTCAGAAGGATATCCGGATAGCGCGTCGGGCTGTTTCGTCGATCGTCACGACGATTGTAAGACGGTGACCGCGGGTGAGGTGAAGGGGAATTGCGTCCTATAAACATGCGGGGGAAACAGTTGTTGAGAATGAGACTTGGTATATAGCATGGAAACGAAAATGGAGAAGGCCACAATGAACACCTGCGAGTCGGTCGAGGCGTAGGTCTGAGTTCTACTCAACTCCCAAGGCATCGCCGGAAATATTAAATATAGGTCCTCCACCTCAGGAGTAAAAGGCGTGGGGCACGTTAGGCATGCGGCATGATCCAGACAACATACTTAAGAGTCGATGATCGACCTGGACTCTGATGCAGGCCTGAGGCCTGATGCAGTCAATGGTTGTCATACAGTACGTTTGATGACTGCGCAACTTGCGGTGTCTCCGAACCCCTTATTTTTCCTCGTTTCTGAGGTCCGGCAGGAAGAGAGAATACCGTCCTACCTTGACGACGTCGCGTGATCTCTGAGCGACGAGACGGCTACCATTAGCAACCCGTAATTCTGAGCTCTGCAGTGCCGATTAGGTTACGCAGCCTTCCCTGAGCGTGGAATCAAGACAAGACAAACGTGATGGGTTTTGATAAGCGCTCCGTAACAATGAATGTGTCCGGGGACAACTACTATCGCCATTCAATTGGTCCAATTCGCCGAACAATGTCGTACGATAGGGTGAATGACACTCCAGTCCTCCAGAAAAGGAGCCCGAGAATCGTACGAACTCAGGAGGCTTGTAATTCTTCCGCCTAGCCACTAATGGGGAAGGTATCTGTGGCAAGATTTTCGTTGCAATTTCCAATGGTGAATTGAGCGCAACTGCCATGCCGAAAAAAGTAATCTCTCTGCGGGGTACTGTAACAGCTATCATCGCACCAGATCTGCTCCGGGCCCTCATGAAACAAATCCCCTTTCTGCGAAAGGAAGTTCAGAGCGCGTGCATGAAAGGAGTAAGCTGAATCGAGGTTCGTCGGGGTACCAGAGTGGTACGAGTGCCATTGGGCGTAAACCGACACCATTCTTGGCAAACCCCATGGAGAGCTTCGATTGATTGCATGTCGAGGAGTGATGGGATCGATGGGACGTCGATCGAATACCCCACTATTCCGGTGCTGTTTACAAGCGGGTGCAAACCCATCGAGGCCTTCTTGTAAAGCATCAGCACCCGGAGGCAACGATGATGCCAAGGCCGCTGAGGCAGACCGAAGCGATGTGTAGTCCCTGCTAAGGACATTTCTTCACTTCGCTCGGACATTTCTTCACTTCGCTCAGAAGCCTTGTCACTGGCTGACTGACGAAACGTCGAGCCTTGACAAAGAGATGGCCATGTGTGTGCTATTTTCTGTCAGAGACCGGAGTCTTGAGTTGCCGATGCCTCGCGAACGACGTACGAGACAAGCGCATGTGCCTGTCAGCGGCAATGAAGTCATGAGCTAGTTCTGAGCGATCTGAGCCCTGAACCGGGATAGCACTTCCTTCAAGTTCCGGGGTGCCGAAGCCTCAAGGCCCCAGCCCCAAGGAGCAGGACTCATTGATGCGCAGTGAAGAGAAACCGACGCGATTCCACAACAGCTTACCCAGAATTGTGCGCTCTCCGACCGGCATGCTTTGCCAATATCCGGGGAGCTCCGCCATTCCAAATGGTGAGATGCTGGGATTCAGCGGGGAAACCAGCCAGAAATTGAATGTGCCACTGAGGTTTGGGTATTGTCTCTAATTTCTTCGACGATCCGATTCTCATTTACTGTTAGACTTGTGACCCTGGCTGTGAGATAGGAATGGAAAGACAGTGAGCTGCTCGGATCATCGATCATCGTTTGCCAGTGGGGTGAGCGACGAAGTGGTTCGACGTGCCTTTTGCTGTTTGTGAGTGACTCCGCTGGCGGGCGCCTTCTCGTGCTTGCTTACGAAATTCACTCGCATCTCGCTTTCGAACACCCTTTCCGGAGACATAATCCCAAGCACTCGAACTTTCCTTTCACTTTAAATCCAGTCGATAATACAGGCAAGCTCTTTCCGCCGTAGGAACCCCTAAACGCACTTTGGCTGGTTCAATCACACTATGGGAAACGAGAGGAGGACCGGAAATATGGCGACATCAGATATTTGGATAGATTCTTTTTCTATTCAGTGCACACGTGGGCTTTCGGGCTGCCCTCTTTTTGCTTGCCTCCCGCCGCGGATAATTGGCACAATTGTGGGTGGAACCGATGGGTTGGTACTAGTATCCGCGGTCGGAAAAGGACACTCTTTCCATCGTCTGACGCTCAGGTCCGACAAGTCGGCGTGCTTGCTTCCAAGGCCCTATAAAAGCTGCCTTGGTGCAGGACTCTCAGAGCGTCATGGTCCGAGTCGATCAAACATCCTATTTCCCACTCTATTCCCAAGCAGCTCCGATGAACCTTCCCCAAGGTGTGTCGTTCTTAAAAGCAGGATGGCACAAAGCAGAAGTCCTTGGATTCCGAATGGACGCCCAATCTGCCACTCTGTTGGCCCTTCTGGCTATATCTGTGCTCCTAACTCGTACCTATATCCGACGTCGCAGCTCGTTTCTGAGAGACCTCCAAGGACCCGCATCCCCGTCGTATCTTCTCGGTAAGTCTCGGCGATTCTCATTCGTTTATTTCAGTGGGCCCATTCAACGCTACAGGGAATGTTGTAGACGTTCGATATCAGGTCGAAGTCGGTGATCGTGAATTCAAGTGGGCGCGCAAGTATGGCGCTGTCTGGCATCAGAGTGGATGCTTTGGCGTAAGGGGTACCTCGCCTGATATCCTGCCTAGTATTTCTGAAGAGGGCCACAGCGAGACCGTCTAGTGGTAGCCGATCCAAAGGCTTTGCAGTACATCCTTCACACGTCCGGATATCGCTTCGTTAAAGCACCAGAAGCCTTGAAGATGATCGAACTATTGCTTGGCAAAGGCTTGGTTTGGGCCCATGGTCCGTAATTTCCTACGTTTCCATGGGTTTCCCCCTTCTAAATAGTTGCTTAGGTGGGTCACACCAACGTCAGCGGAAAATTATGAACCCGGCATTCTTCGCACCCCAATTAAGAACATTCCTATCACTGTTCCAGAACTCAGCATATAAGGTTAACCGTTTACGCTCTCCAATATCGATCGAGCTGACTTCACGACATCGATAGCTTGTGCAAAAGTGGAAGGAGGAATTAATCCCTGCGGACTCTTCTGGCGAACCACTCGTGAATGTGACAGGATGGCTTTCACGTACTACCCTCGATATTATTGGGGAAGGTCAGCACCGCGCTTGTGTCTGCACCGCCATTGTCCTCACCCCCCTAGCTGGCTTTGGTTTCCATTTTGGCTCACTCGACAACGTCAAGACTTCGTTAAGCGAGCAATACAAAAACATATTGTGAGTCCCAACTGCCAATTTCACCCCCAATCTGATGTTGTTGGAAAGCATTGATTCAGTACTCTACCCGTCGCGGGTCGACATTATCTTCAAGTCGATTTGGCGCTATATTCCGGAGCCCATTCTCGACCTCGTCCGGTATCTCCCCACCCGTGAATATAGCCGCTTCCGGCGATATACGAAGTTCATCCGCAAATTCTCGCAGGAGATGATCGAGAAGAGTCTAGCCAAAGGTGATGGGAAAGACATTATGAGCGTGTTACTGCGAGCAAACGCATCCGAAAACCCCAAAAACAAGCTGAGCGATAGCGAAATGATTGACCAAATTAAGTACGCTTAACATGACCCACAGAGGGTGGCTGATATTTGATCGTCATTTCCAGCACCCTTCTCTTCGCTGGCCATGACACAACTGCGAACAGCCTGAGTTGGTACCTGTGGGAACTCGCAAAACACCCGGAATCGCAGTGCCGCGTTCGCGCTGAGATTGTTGCCACGCGCGCAAGGAGGGGCGGCAAGGAATTGTCCACAGCAGATCTTGACAGTATGACGTTCACCCAGGCCACACTCAAGGTATGCCACTTCAAAATGGTTATCGAGACCTCTCTGCCGACTTTGACTTTGCATCGCAGGAGTCGATGAGACTTCATCCCATTGTTTACTTGCTTCCCAGGGAAGCAGGTCATGACGATGTAATACCTTTGGCGTTCCCCATCACCACGAAGTCTGGAAGGCAGATTTCTTCAATTCCCGTCGCGAAAGGGACGCCGATTGATATTCATGTTGATGTTTACAATCGGTGAGCCTCGCATCGCGCCATCTCAGCAAGAGACTTACCCCTATAGTCTTCCGGAGGTCTGGGGTGCGGACGCAGATGGCTGGAATCCAGAGCGTTTTCTGAGCTTGGATAAATCGAAGCAAACGTCCATTGGCGTTTTCTCGAATTTGTGAGTCTGATAGCGAACCTGGTCATGGCAGTTGTTGGTGAAATCACATTGATCATGTCATACTACAGGATGACCTTTTGTACGCATCCAGTTGGATCCTTACCCAGTTGCATTTTCTAAGCTGATTAATTATAGCGGGTGGCGTCCGTTCGTGCATCGGCTGGCGATTTGCGTGAGCATATGTTTTTTTTAATTGGTAATCCTTCAAATCGACTTAGTCGGCCATAATCCTTGCTAGGACACTCGAAATGCAGGTCGTTGCCATCGCGCTTCTTGAGAACTTTGAGTTTTCTCTCCCCCCTCAGAACGAAAAGACCCGCATTTACCGCAAGCCCAGTGGCCTGATGATGCCGATGGCAGAGGGTGAGCTAGGCGCGTGGATGGGCCTTGTCATCAAATCAGTTGACTAGCCTAAGCTGAGGCAGTTATGCGGGGGGGTGTCGTCGCTAGTCACTTGCGCTTTGCGCTTGTATAACGTTTTGACAAAGTGCATAGTTTTGTCGCTTTCTGGTTGTCGAGGATGTGAGTTCACATGGAATGCATGTCTTTCGGATTAGATCAGGTACCGTAAGCACTGCACAATTGACTGAGTTTGCCTCTAGTCCTAGTCAGTAAGCCCGGCCTCTGACGTCTGTCTCCGTGCCAAGTTCCCATATCCTTTGTCCCGCCAAGAAGTCCCGACAATAGGACTCCATATTCCTGTTCAATAATCTCAGGGATTACAGCTGTCAACTCAATGTCTCGTTATCCAGCCGACTGCCGCAACGCCACATGATCTATGCATGCAGCGCCATTTCTGGCCACCGCAACTGTGCAAGGGACCATTTTCTGTTGCTCAACTCCTTATTTTGAACAGTCACATCAGTAATATGGTACTTTACTGGTGAACTTTTCTCGCTTTTTAGCTTGTGGCAAGCTACAAGCTAACAAGATGCACTATTTTTGCCCTCATATTTGTGACACATGACTATGGTAGTTATTCAGTCTATGTGTAGTAGTGTAGTTGGTTGACCAAAATAAAAATTCTCATGTTTTGTGTCACCTTTCGAGTTTTTCCATGCCTTTCAATTTCATAATATTATAAGATAGGCCGCATTCAAAAGCAGACACATCACGAGACGTTACTTTTCATGTGACCTAATGTGACCCGATGTGACACGACTAGGCATCTGCACTGGTAGTCCTGCGGGTATCTGATGCCATACCCGTACCCGCTCCTGCGCGGGTTGACCAACCCGCATCCTGCGGGTTATTATATTGCGGGTTCTATGGGTACCCACGGGTTGGGGTAGCTTACGGGTCAGGGTTCATCTATCTACATACAATGTTACACCTTGCCCTTAAGACATCCCTAATCTAACTAACTCCCTCTATTCTGTTCTGATGGTTTGTGTGTGCGAGTGCTTAACCCAAATTGAAGAGAGGGCGAGACGGCGCGAGATGGCGCAAGGGCGCAAGAATGCAAGACGGCGCGAGGGCGCGAGAACGCGAGACGGCGCGAGGGCGCGGGAATGCGAGACAGCGCGAGAAGGCGAGACAGCGTGAGAGGGCGCGAGAGGGGGTGAGACGGTGAGACGGCGAGAGAGGGTGAGATGGCGCGTGAGGGTGAGAGAGGAGGCGTGAGGGTGAGACGGCGCGAGGGTGTGAAAGGGCGAGACGGCGTGAGAGGGTGAGACAACGCGAGGGGGAGAGACGGCGAGAGAGGGCGAGACGGCGCGTGAGGGTGAGAGAGGAGGCGTGAGGGTGAGACGGCGCGAGGGTGTGAAAGGGCGAGACGGCATGAGAGGGTGAGACAACGCGAGGGGGCGAGAGGGCGAGAGAGGGTGAGACGGCGCGTGAGGGTGAGAGAGGAGGCGTGAGGGTGAGACGGCGCGAGGGTGTGAAAGGGCGAGACGGCGTGAGAGGGTGAGACAACGCGAGGGGGAGAGACGGCGAGAGAGGGCGAGACGGCGCGTGAGGGTGAGAGAGGAGGCGTGAGGGTGAGACGGCGCGAGGGTGTGAAAGGGCAAGACGGCATGAGAGGGTGAGACAACGCGAGGGGGCGAGAGGGCGAGAGAGGGTGAGACAGCACGTGAGGGTGAGAGAGGAGGCGTGAGGGTGAGACGGCGTGTGAGGGTGAGACAGTGCGTGAGGGTGAGACAGTGCGTGAGGGTGAGATGGCGCGAGACGGTGCGAGGGCGCGAGAGGGCGAGAGGGTGTGAGAGGGCGAGAGGGCGCGTGAGGGTGAGAGAGGAGGCGTGAGGGTGAGATGGTGTGTGAGGGTGAGAGGGCGCGTGAGGGTGCGACAGTGCGTGAGGGTGAGATGGCGCGAGACGGTGCGAGGGCGCAAGAGGGCGAGAGGGTGTGAGAGGGCGCGAGGGCGCGAGAGGGCGAGGGGGCAAGAGGGGGCAAGAGGGGGCAAGAGGGCGAGACAGAGCGAGAGGGGAGAGCGAGAGGAGGTGCAGTGAGTGGGCGGGTGACAATGGGCTGCGAGGCGATGGTGGACGGAGGTGGCAGTGGATGGACAGGCTACAGGGGGTGCGGCGGCGGTGGACAGAGAGGCTCTGGAAGGTGCAGCGGTGGACTACGACGGGCGAAGGGGCAGCATGGCCGTGGCCATGGCAGACTGGGTGATAACTGCAAGACAAAATGAGGGAGCGTTACACAAAAAAAGTGAAGGGACTTACCGAGAGAAACTACCCAGACACTCAGTGATACCAGACCCGAGGCACGAAGGATAAGTGAGATGAAGTCATGAAGAGGTGAACCCGTGCGGGTTACCCCACTGTTACCCCGACCCGTGCCGATGCCTAGGCGATGGAGAATGTCACGCTGAGCTGTCCAATTATGGCCATATTTTTAGGGTTAAGGTGGCTATTTGACACCAAAAACACTACTCCTCATTCATCTAGCACAAATAAAACAATCAGCTTCCACAGGATGTTGGAAAGACCTCTTTCTATCTTCTGTGGAGGGGGATTTCCCAATGCTCTCTCCAGTCAATAACCTTAGGCTTTTTATTGTTTTGTCACGGTTTGGTCATGTGATGTGTCTGTTTTTGCACGCAGTCTATCTTAGCTTTTTTGAAATCGGGACTTGTCTTGCTGAGCGCTGAGCTGTTGATCTTTCCGGCTTTTTCCGCTTGCTCGCGCTTGCACACGCTTGCACAAGTTCCCACAAGTAAACTTACATAATCCTGATGCAGGTGGTCGAGCACGATCAGAAAACATGCGAATGACCGTGACTGCTTCTATTACCATCAGTCATCGATGGCATCGGAAATATGACCCAACAACGAGAATCGAAACGCAAGTGGCGTGCCTGCGGCCTGCTGCGGAAGCACAATACAAACGTGGGTCACTGCGTGCAGGGTCGGTGTCAATTAACCCAAGTTCCGACAGGAGAAGAGAACATCGTACCATCTTGGACATGCCGCTAAACATTTTTTTGATGTGGTACGACACAGATGCCAGACAATCTAGAACTTCGAGCCATTGCTTCGAGTCCACCGATTATGTTGCGTTCTCCTTGAGGGTGGACTGACCTAAGCATATTGGGTCGATGAGCGCTCTGTAATCAAAGTATCTCCGAAGATATCTGCGTCTCGTCTCGAGCGACTCAATTGACCAAGGGTCTTATGATGTAGCGGGTCATGACACATCGGCCATCGCGGGCTGAGGAAATGACAGAGGAATGCTGGTGGGATCCTTCCGTTGCCGTTCTTTTTCCGCGGACTCGCGGTGGCACTCGCTGAATCCTACTACCAATCCTGTCGGAAACGTGCGAGTCACAACGATCCCGAGAGTCGGCCGCAAGAAGTCCGTGGACAATGTCGATATCCACCGGTCAGGCAAACCCAAGATCACATGACGGATCAGGCTTTTGGGTTGTCCTAAAGCGGTGACATTCAGCTAACACGCATGAGCCTTCCTAGGTTCCGGTTCGGAGGCCATGGAAAGTACTTGGAGTTCATGGGCACGAAAAATTTCTCGTTGAGTAATGAACGTGTGTGTTGAGCTTCTCTTTGTTGAGTTTCTCGTCATTTCCCTCCAGAGACAGGAATCGAGTGAAAGACGGATGACGAGCAGCAGCAGCTGAGTGAGACTGCAGGCTGTCCCGTATCATGAACTAGTGAGACGTTGCTTGTGTATCGAAGCCTCAACTAACAGGGTTTCACGCAGGAGGACTGTGATACATGTGCCAACAATTTTCTTTTTTGCTCTAGCTCCAAGCCTCCAACCGCGTTCTTGTTCAATTTGTGATTGTTACTTGGTGTCAGCACCGAGAACTGTCGTGGAGATAAGAGTGCAAGAACACCGCAAGATACTCGGTAAGATGATTTTTCTCCATTCAATATCATGGAGTCTGCGGGGGTGTCCTTCGGTTGCATTTATCTTGCACTGCTTCTCGAACATTCATTTCAGAACTCATGGCATGCTTAGAAATACCCGGAGCTCTCTCTGTGCGCTCTTTCAAAGTTCTGAAGTTCTATAAAAGCTTCTTGGATGGGGCACCCCAGGGGTATCCTGGTCCAAGTCGAGAAAGGCCCCCTTCCCGCCCCACTCCCAGACAGCTGATGAACTCTCCCCTGACTATATCGTTCTTGAAACCAGACTGGCATAGGGGGAAAGCCTTCGGATTCCAAATGGGCATCCAAGTCGCCACTCTATTGGCAGTTCTGGTTATATCTGTTCTTCTAACCCGTGCCTATATTCGCCGTCGTAGTTCATTCCTAAGACACCTCCAAGGACCTGCATCATCGTCGTTTATCCTCGGTGGGACCCTATGATATCAATTTGTTTCTTCGGTGGGCTCATCCTACGTCGCAGGGAACGAACGTGAGATTCGATATCAGGTGGAAGTGGGTGATTGTGAATTCAAGTGGGCGCGCCAGTATGGCGCTGTCTGGCGTCAGAGTGGATGTCTTGGCGTAAGACTCCCATTGCCGTATCTCACCCTGCACTCTGAGCAAAATCACAGCGGGATCGTTTGGTGGTCGCTGATCCAAAAGCTCTGCGGTACATTTTTCACACGTCCGGATATAACTTCGGCAGGCCAAAAGATATATTGAAGATGACTGAACTGATTTTTGGCAAGGGCGTTTCGTGGGCACAAGGTTCGTAGTTTACCGTCGTGTCACGTCCTCAAGTCTCTGAAGGAGTTGTTTAGGTGAAGCACACCAACGTCAGCGGAAGATCATGAATCCGGCATTTTTCACATCCCAATTGAGAACATTCATTCCTTTGTTTCAAAGCTCAGCATATAAGGCAACAACATTGATTCTCTACAACGGGAACCAAGCTGACCTCCCCGTATCAATATCAATAGCTAGTTCAAAAATGGAAAGAAGAGCTAATTGCCGCGGACCCTTCTGGACAGCCACTTGTGGACGCGATGGGATGGCTTTCACGTACTACGCTCGATATTATCGGAGAGGGTCAGTGCCACGCCGTGCCATCGCCGCCATTTCCCTGACCTTCGTTGCTAGCTGGCTTTGGTTTCCAATTTGGTTCGCTCGACAACGTCAAGACTGAATTGCACGAGCAATATGAAGACTTATTGTGGGTCCCGATTGTCTACTTCTCCCTCAAGCTAATGTTGTTGGAAAGCGTTGATTCGACACTCTATCCCGCATGGTATGACATCGTCTTCAAGTCAATTTGGCATTATATCCCGGATCCACTGCTAAACTTTGTCTGGTATCTGCCCACTCGTGAATACCGTCGATTCCTGCGATTTTCGAAGTTCGGCCGCAAATTCTCCCAGGACATGGTTGAGGAAAGTGCGGGCAGAGGCGATGGGAATGACATTATGAGCGTGCTATTGCGGGCAAACGCATCCGAGGATCCTAAAGGCAAGCTGACCGATAGCGAAGTGATTGACCAAGTCCGGTACGTTAAAGGTGCTCACTGCTGGACATCTGACAGTGATCATCGTTTACAGCACCCTTCTCTTCGCTGGTCATTCACCAAGTGCGCTCGTCTTGGCGTGGTACCTGTGGGAAATCGCAAAACACCCTAAAGCGCAGGACCGCGTTCGCGCTGAGATCGCTACCACCTGTGCAGAGCGCGACGGCAGGGAATTGTCAACAGCAGACCTAGACAGTATGACATTTACGCAGGCTACTCTCAAGGTACGCTAGTACAACATGATCGCCACACCTTCTCTGATGACTTCGTATCATAGGAGTCGATGAGGCTGCATCCCATTTCTTGGCAGCTCCGAAGGGAGGCAAAGCGTGACGATGTAATACCCTTAGCCTTTCCCGTCATTACCAAGTCAGGAACAAAAATTTCTTCGATCCCCATCACGAAAGGGACACAGATTGACATCGCTGTTGATGTTTACAATCGGTAATCTTCCCGTGATTCCGGCTCTGCGGTATACTTATCGTCGCAGTCTTCCCTCGGTCTGGGGTGCAGACGCAGATCAGTGGAATCCAGAGCGTTTTCTGAACTTGAAGCAAACGTCTCTCGGTGTTTACTCCAACCTGTGAGTGCGATGGTGATTTTGGTCGAGCGACGTCACGCTGATCATAATATCACCGCAGCATAAATTTCTGTACGTACCAAGCGGATCCTCACCAATCTGGATTTTCCAAGCTCATCACCCGTAGCTGGGGGGTCAGTTCCTGCATCGGCTGGCAATTTGCGTGAGTCGTTTTACAAGAAAGTAAAAAACATTCTCAAGTTGATTTCGCTGACCATAATCCTTCCAAGGGTGATTGAAATGCAGATCATTGCCGTCACGCTTCTTGAGAACTTTGAGTTTTCTCTTCCTCCTCAGAACGAAAAGACCCGCATTTACCGCAAGCCCAGTCGCATGATGGTGCCGATGGTAGAGGGGGACTCAGGTACATGGATGGGCCTGGTCATCAAGTCAGTCGAATAGCGGGTTTCAGGTATGGGGGAGGGTTGCCGTACCTGACACCATGGCACCATTGGTATGGCCTGTCAGGTCACCAATTACCGTGACTTTTCCATGACAATATGTATACTATTTCGACGAAGTTTGCAAAAAGCACTGCCCGTGATCGTCACTTGCTGGTCGTTGTCGGGTCAAACACTGGTCAAACGTGCACGTTAGTGCCAGTGCGTGTAGCTCAATGGGTTGAACATCACATGACCGCAGTTGTGCTGGGGTTGGGGTGTCAACTCATACCCGCATTTCCCGGCATATAGTCGCATTTTTAATAACCATCAACTTGTGTGATATTTCCTGCTATGTCCAGCAGGCGCGCTAGAACGAAAGGCTTACACGAGAAACCGGGTCAGGCCACGCACCGAGCGGAGCGGACACGGAGGCGGACGGGAGTTCCCGGACATAGGACGGCCCCCAAACCCGAGAGAGGATTGACGTATCGCGCATCCCTCTCTCCCTCCAACTCCTCTCCCTTTCTGCCATGGCCTCCCTTGCTCGACTTCGCTCCCGTCTTGCTCTTAAAACGCGAGGGCGCTTGGTGGTAAGCGAATGAAAAAAAAACCTCATCCACCACTATTCTCATGCTACGAATCAGCCATTTGTCCGCTCTCTACAGACTGGAGCCGACTCGACGCAACTTACCCAATCAGTACCAGAGGATGGTTCTACGCCATTCTCGGTCAGGCTTCATGAAGACTCTTTCAGAGGTTACAACACTGAAAGCCTTCCTTTGACGTCGAGGTCACCAAAGACAGCCTCCTCAAACTGTATACCCAGATGGTCACAGTGCGCCGCATGGAGCAGTCCGCTGACGCACTGTACAAGAGCAAGCTCATCCGTGGTTTCTGTCATCTTGCCATTGGTCAGGTGCGTCCTATGGTAGTCTCTCTTAGGGTGTGTCACTTCTGACGTATCATCCTCGCCCCATGTTCCCTTTTTCCAGGAAGCCGTCTCGGTCGGACTCGAGTCTTCTATAACCAAGGATGACATGGTTATCACCGCCTATCGCTGCCATCCCTTCGCTGTCCTTCGTGGTGGTACAATCACTGGCGTCATCGGGGAGCTTCTCGGCCGCCAAATCGGCATGTCAAAAGGAAAGGGTGGTTCTATGCATATTTTCACGCCACGCTTCTTTGGTGGCAATGGTATTGTTGGTGCTCAGGTCCCCGTTGGTGCCGGCATTGCATTTGCCATGAAGTACCTTGAGCGGCCCTCCGCCACCTTCGCGCTCTACGGCGATGGCGCGAGCAACCAGGGCCAGGTCTTTGAGGCGTTTAATATGGCCAAACTCTGGGACCTCCCTTGCGTGTTTGTTTGTGAAAACAACAAGTACGGAATGGGCACATCCGCCGAGCGCAGCTCATCCAACACTGAATATTTCACTCGTGGAGACAAGATACCCGGTATTCAAGCGAATGGTATGGATATCATCGCTGCTGCACAAGCAGTCAAGTATGCGCGTGACTGGGTGCTCTCGGGCAAAGGCCCGCTCCTACTCGAGTTTGTGACCTATCGTTATGGTGGCCATTCGTGCGTGTTTTCTCCCTTATATTGGCATTAACTGAGAGTGAGGAAAGGATGTCGGATCCCGGCACAACGTATCGTACTCGCGAGGAGGTACAGCGTATGCGTTCTACCCAGGACCCGATCCGCGGTCTACAGCGCTACATTGAAGAATGGGGCGTAGCGACCAATGCTGACCTCAAGGCAAGTAGCGACAAGTCATCCATGGTCTTCCTTACGTGCTTTCTGACAGGTGAATGCACCATTCAGGCTATCGATAAAGCTGCCAAGGAAGAAGTAGACAAGGCTGTTGAAGAGGCGAAAGCCTCGCCCGTGCCACGAACCGAGGATCTCTGGACTGATATTTACTATAAGGGTACTGAGCCACCGCACATGCGCGGACGCGAGCGGGAAGAGGTGCGTTGAGTTGGGGCTACTCGTGAAGCCGTCTTTTCTCCCGAGCAGCGTGCTGATCGGGTCCTTGTAGGTTCATGTTTACTAAGCCATCAGATTAAAAGCGTGCTGCGGGCCACACCGCCACGCCATGTTATGGTCCTTATCCTATTTACAGGACCCCCTGCTGCTTAGTCGTAGAGTTATAGACAGCGTGGCTCTCCGACTCAAGCGGTGCCACTGCGTGGATTTGCATGATATTCACAACCACACATTTTCGTGCGGGAGTTCCTAATACTCGAGAATGTGTACCATGACCACCTCCCTATCTATCGAGATCGGGCTTGTCTTCTTTCTCCACTTCCTCATCGATCCCAAATATTTGCCACAGTGCTGCGACGCTCCCAAACGGGCGCTCTGCCCCCAGCAGCGTCGCAGCTGCCTCATACCGCGACCGAGGTTCGCGTACGCGCGCACATAACGCCGCATATGCATGTCCAAGGCGCCGCTGCGCAGCGCGGTGTGCACGTGCATGTAAGGCGGGGGCCGTGAGCGCAGCCAGTCGTGGCGCATGTACTGCATCGAGCGAGGCGAGCCAGTGCGCGAACGAGGAGAGTGTGCCGCGAAGTGCAGAGGGCGCACAGGCCGGCGCGTGTGCAAGGGGTTCCTGAGTGGCGCGCGTAACTTGTCAGTACAGACATCAACTAAGAGAAACGACCATACGTTTAGTGGTGTCTGTTCGCATGCGCGGACGGCATCATGCAGGCCCGAGTCGTGCAGGACGTTCTCGTACTATGATGTACCCAGTCAGGGGAATCCGAAACCGAGTGAGAAAAGAGGAAAAAAAAATAGACGGAAACGGAGCCTCACATGCTCGTCGATGAGCTCCCGCACGCGCGCCTCGACAGTCGCATCCAGCTCCGCGCGCTTGCGCGCTGCGCACGGATGCGGCGCGAGCGCGTCCACGAGATACGTGAGGCAGTTTAGCACGAATACGGGCGGTCCCACGCGACGGCGGCGGTGGCGGTCTGCCGTCGCAGCGCCGCGACCTTCTCCTCTGCCGCCGCAAGGCACATGTTGACCGCCGGGTCGACGAGCGCGTCGAGCGCGCGCTCAATCGTCGCCCTATCGTCCCCGCTGCCGCCGCCTAGCTCGCCATTATCCCCGTCGCCATCGGCCTCCGCAGTGTGCAGCGCGAGGATCGCGCGCAGGTCCTGGACATGCACCAGGAGCGCTTGCGGGGGCGTGAGCGCGGCGTCGGCCGGGTCGAGCGAGACGCGCAGGAGCGCGCGGCCTTGTGCCGCGATGGCGTCGAAGAAGACCGTGTACGAAGCGGCGGTTGTCCTGCGGTCGTTTTTGCATCATGCGCGATGAGGCGAGGCGGGTGAGGTAAGTAAGGAGGGGGGTGAGGGGACGCGACGCACTCTCCGAGCGTGGTGGCGAGCAGCGCGCGGGCGCCGAGCGTGCGTGCCATCGTGAGCGCGTAGAAGTGGAGCAGGCGCGCGACCTTGTACGCGTTCAGCCCGCTCTCCTGCGCGCGGACGGTCTGCAGCACCCGCGCGCGCAGCGGGCCGCACAAGCCCGCGACGGCGGCGTCGATGAGCTCGCCGAGCCACTCGTCCTCGGCGTGCGCCGGGGCTCGGACGGCGCCAGGCATGCGCGCGCCCGTGTCGATGCTGAGCAGCGCCTCGAGGAACTCGCGCTCCGCCGCGATCGCCTGGTGCACCCACGCGAGCATGTCCCCGATGTAGCGCAGCGCGTCGTGCGCGTGCAGGTCGATCGGCCGAGCGCTGCCGCCGCCCGTCCTGCTGCCTGTCGTTAGGGCGCTCGTGAAGGAGGAGAGGAGCGCGGCTTGGCGCGTTTGCGCGAGCACGGTCAGGGCGTCGCTGGCGGGTGCGTTAGGGTGGAGATGATTTTTAGTTGTGGTACCGGGGGGAGCGAAAAGGGGGGGTGGGGGGACGTACGCTAGGAGCTCGGGGCGCGAGCGGAGGCGGCGTATCGCCTCGCTCAGTTCGTCGGGGACTTCGAGAGATGCGTCGCGCCCCATACCGCGGAACTCGGCGCTGCACCAGCGCAAGAGTTTGGCGCATGCCTTCTCTAGGTGGGCAGAGGTGACAGCCATGATGTCGAGTCTATGCGGGTAGCGGGCGGGGTAAGCGTGTCGGCTCTGATGCAGGAAAAAGGGACACACACCCGGCTCTGGAAGAGCTCTCCTCCCCTGCCATCAGGACGCGGCAGTCGTCTCGAATGCCCTGTGCACGATCCATGGCGGCGAAGAACGTAGGGCCAATTGGAACCTCGGGAGAAGAGAGCGCGTCGGCCTCATCGGCAGACAGTGTGAAGCGCGAAAGGAAAAGGTCAACGATCGATTGACGCGTCTTCACTTGCTGTCTGTGTATTCAGTCGTGAGGAGAGAGTTCCGTTGAGCAAATGATAAGTTCATACCGCTCGTCACGCAGACTCCCCGCACGATCTATCAAGGACTTGCATGCCTCGTTTGTTGATTGAAGCTGCTGTTGTGCTTCCTCGCACTGCGTGCGCATTGCTGCTATGTGGGCCTGTAGGGCATCTAATTTCTAAGGCGGTTACTGAGCCGGGTGTAATCAATACAGCATCGGCGTGATACGCACTTGGTCTACAGCACTGAATGCAGTGAGGAAGCGGAGGCTTCCCTCCTCCATTTTGCTCTCGATGTCGCGCCGGAGGTGCTTCCGCGCCTTGGCTGCAGTGTCACCAGGTAGCGACCCACGTAGGAAGCTGGGCACGTCCTTTACATCCCCCATGTCGACCTCATCGACTCCGTCGTGTGCCGTGGCATCCTTCGTTGTTGTGGCAACACCTGGGGATCCCGAGGGAGAGTAGAGGTCGGAAAGGGTGCTGAGCGCTTCTCTCGTCGCATCATCTTCGAATGTTGCTCCAAGGACTTTGTAGAGTCTGAGAGAGACAGGATTTCGCGCGAGGGGGGACGGAGAGGCTGTCTGAGAGCGTCGGCCGAGTTCTGTAACTGCTGTGGAAGGCAGAGAGGGCATAACTCTCTGAGAATCGGAGTGTCGGTTGTCGGCTCGACGCGAGTGATGCTTTTTTGTAGCGCGCATCTTCGAGACTTTCACATAGGCTCCCAATACAGTATCTCAAATGTCTCTACGGGGCTTTGGCTCAGGTGGTGGTGGTACAAGTGGCAGATAAATGAATCGAAATACTAGTATTATATACTATATGGAACAGCAAGTAGTACTGTACAGTAACACAAAAAACACAAGAGCAATGTACGGAACACTGTTGCTGAGCGCTGAGCCCCAGTCGGAAATGTGAAAACAATTCGGATCACGATTGTGATATTAGAACAAACGAGGTTCTGTCTCTTCGAGCTCTTCACCACCTCGCAAGTTCTTAGCGCGTGCGTGCCCGCATGGCGATGGATTGTGAGGGTTATAATAGAGAATGTGAGTGGGGATCGACAACGGGTGCTCGAGCAGGAGGCCACATTGGGCGAGGATGTTTCCGATGATTGGGATATTACCCTTGGGAGTGAATGCAAGGAGTTCAAGGGGAGAACAGGAAGCTGTGCGAATAAAGTTCACACGAGAGGACAGATTAGAAAAACAAGACACGCACATGCCGATTTCCTCTGCGGATCCTAGAGTCTAGCCGTATGAGACCCTTTCCCAGCATGGGTCCCAGTATTGACGCGACCCTTTGCTCTACGATCGCGAAAGTCTCGCCGGGATGTACTTCTCCATCCGGGCTCCTCTTGTTTGACGTTTGTATGGAAATAGTATCCTCACTTCCGGAGCGGTATGGTGTGCGCTCATACTGTAGTCGGACGGGGCCCCACACCGGGTCTGAACCTGGTGGTTCGGAAGGGGAGATGTCCAGATAAGCTGAGGGATACATTATGATAGCCGTCACGTCCAGACGACCTATGCAAACAGGTGTTTTGGGCAAGGCGCTCTCCAGGGTAGTATGCTGTGCAGGAGGGGGCGGCTGTTGAGGCAGACTGTTTGCGAACGCCACAGACGGCGAAGCGTGACGGCGAGGGTGAACTCGTCAGATCAATCACGTTGCGGCTCGACTGTCCCGGCATTGGGGGCGAAGAGGAAGGAGGGGTTTGGGACTGGAAGAAAGGGGATGGGGGAGGGGGCCCTGAAAGGGAAAGGGATTGAAATGAGTCAACAAGTCGGTCGCGGTGGTCGGCCATGGATTGGAGAGAGAATTATTGGGTGGCGGTGGTGGTAGTCCTAGGAGAGCGGTACATCCTCTGCTCTGCTCTGTTCTCAGACTGCTCTGCTCTCTCGGGCGTGGGAGCGCCAGTGTGCCAATGTGCCAGTTGCAGTTGTGCTGTCGCCTCGCCTTGCCTTGCCACCCGTGCGATGCATGTGACGGAGTATTTGGAAAATCCACTCAGTCCGCAATGGACTGACTGTGGGGTCTGACACCGGGACTCTCCACATCCCGTACTTGAGTAGTCACAAAGACAGAGGATGTCACACAGTGAGCAACACCGAGTGCTATGACCGTTGCAATTCCGCTAAACTAAACCCCACAGCCTAAGTTACATCGAACAGGAAGTTGCTGACAAAGATTCCACATCTCCATATAAACGTTATCATGATATTCACAGCCCGCGCATCTCACGTTCCTGTACAAGCAAGGCTGGAGCCTCCGGGAAGCGCGGAACGACCTCACACTCGAAGGGAACCGGTCGTCTGCAGAAGCGCTAAAGTCAGTGTCGATTTAGAGATAGGCGGTGAGTCAGCTGACACAACGATACCCTGGTCCACGAACCCGTCCACATCCAAGGGAATCAACTGGCCCGATGGGTATTTCTTGCGCTCAATCTTCATCGCCCACAGCACAATCGCAATGTCGATGAACAACGAGTTGTTGGCCACGTGGCGACCTCCAACTCGTGGTCCGCGGGTCAACTCCACGTAGCCCTTGGTGACGAAATGCCATCAGAAGGGGAGGGCAGAATGTTCTCCGGGGCAATTGCCTTGTTTGCAGGCTCTTTCTTGGCGTCCTCGTCCTCCTTCAAGGAATCCTTTCCAAAAGAGGCAAGGCCGACTGAAGTAATTGTCCTGGGTTCGCTGTCTTCAACAGGTGGGACAGCGTCTTTCTCACCCTTGATTTTAGCTTGCGGGGGTGGAGCGAATAGGTCGCAGCCAGGCTTCGCTTTCTCTGCATCCACGCTCGTCTTCTCTGCCCGGGAGTCGAGAAGGGGGAATCATGACAGAGTGACGAGGGCATTCTCGAATGTGACCAAAGGAGACCCGTGGTGGCGGGGCAGTCGAGACCGCGGAGAGTCGAGAGGGACGACAGCAATTCCAAGGGCTGCAGGGAGCATGCGCATGGTCACGTATGGCGTATTCTCGTATGTCTTGGATGGGGTGTGCCAAAAAGTTAGGACCGAATTTTCCGCTACAGGAGAGTTTTCGCTTGAAAGACTGTAGGCTCGTACCTTGCGATCTCGGCAAAATGCAACTTTCCATCATATCCCGATACGAAGGCCACAAGAATGATAGGAAGTTTTGGCTAATAGTGGGCGAATATCCACGACGTAGCGTGTCTTGATGTATCGCGAGGCGAACATGCCAAAATGAACTTGGTTGAGTTTGGTTGACCAGCCAACGCTGCCGAACTTACATTTATAAGAGGGAGATCACGTACACGACGCTGTTGGATTTCGATATGCAGAACGGACGCACTGCTGACGCGATGACGAGAGCAAATTCAGTTATTCACCTTGAAAGCTTGAAACCTCCAGGCGGAAACGCGGATCCCGGACCTGGGGTTGCGGTTGGGAATGGCGAGGATTGAAATGCATGCACGTACATCTGCCAAGGCAAGTCATTCTTTACCGGTTTACCTTCCATCGCTCGTAAATAGTCGCCGAAACAATTGGCTATAGGACCGGGATGTACGCATTTCGGAGCTCAAGCAGAGATTGCCGGGCTGCAGAATGAAATAATAAGGGCACAGACCTGACGTATTTGATAGCAGACATTTTCAACGCCGCACTGATGTGCTAGGCTCTGAGATGACGCCCAAAAGATCGTCTCCCGGGATATCAAGTTCCTGCATCGTTACAAGCAGCGATAACTCATGATAGTAATCATCGGTAACCCGGTTGTTCCCGGTCTTTGCACCTGTTTTCTAGGTGACGGTTCGGCCGATGACGCGATGACGGCCCGGGGTAGCTCGGCTTTGGCTTTGGAGGAACGAACCAGACAATGCAAGCTGAGCCGGACGATACGCTACCCCAACGCCCGATACTGTCAGTTGACTCGTCCGTCGGAGCCCAACTTGTCATTTGTTGGTGGCGTTGTACCTTGCTGCTTTGAGGATACCAGGTCACGGCCCACATATCACACAATGTTGCGCCAAGTCCCTCTGTTCCCACGTCCCCCTCTGTCGTAGTTCCTCGATGGCTCACTACGACATTTTCCGCCAGGAGCTTGCGACCAAGTATCCTGCCTATGGCCATGCCCTGTGGGAACCAAGTTCAGGAGTCCTCTGTCCTTTTGTAGAAATCGGCGACGTCGGTTTCATTCGCCAAGGCAGATTCCACCGTCTTTTCAATGCTCTATTGCCTGCGGATCACCCATCTCACAGAAACTTCGGTGTTCCCGAATACCATGAGCCATTGCAACTTAATATGCAACAGCATATCGTCCCGGGCACCCTCAGCCCCCAAAATTTCTGCTCGAATGAAGTCGTGGTGACGTCAGGTGGACAAGGAGTATTTTCCTCAGGGTAATTGACACACACTCTCACCGAATTTCTCTCACTGACCCTTTACCAGGCCCGAGCCTGAGCAAGTATCGTTTGCATGTTCTAGGAAATCAGGAGCAATCTTATCCCTTCCCGTGCCAGCTCGACATCTGGAAACACTCGCCAAAGGAGACTTCGGTAAATGGATGGTCAACCATATTGACCTTTGGTATGCGTTCACTCGGAGGCTTGGACTGGGATTACCACGCATGGAGGATATCGTTCTGGTCACGGGGTGTCACCTTACGAGATCATGGGCCAATATCGCATTCTTACAGGGACGTGGGGAGGCACGAGTATCGTTCGGGGCTGAAGTAACTGGTGTTTCCAATGTTAAATGGCAATTTCCACCCGAAGAACGCCAGGGGGTGGCATTAAATCTCGGTCCGAATGGCCAAGTATGTTTTCCTGTGTTCTTCTGTCTCCAGATAGATGGATAACCCTTACACAATGTAATGAATCAGAATCTACCTGAGGATCAGTGCATATTCATCAGGGGTTTCGTGTCGCTCGTCTTTTGAGGATATTACCAAGACTTCGAGGAGCGGCAGGACCCAGCCAGAATCCAGATCAAGATGAACCCGAACTTGACATGGAACTCCTCAATATATCCGCTGATGCCCCCGTAATTTTCTGCATTTGACATTTCTTATTTTTGATTGACATTCCGAAGTATCAGGATCCCCTGCACACACTCTTCGAGTATATCGCTATGGTGGGTAATTTACGTGCTTATCAGACGACTTTGTTCGGTCGTAACAAAGGTTCGTACAGGAGGCACCTGACTGTGATATGATTCTTGTTCACGATGATGACCTGGTGTGCATTGACAATGCTGTACGTGATTCTCGGTAAACTGCATACCATCTGTTACTCATTTAGCCATCGGAAACTCTCCAGCCAAACACAGTGATGGGTCCCCCTCGGAGAGTCATGCCAAAAGTATGGCAGGTTCAGTGTGGTGCGTATGTCACAGTTCTATCACCCACAGACGATCAACCCTTTCCCATCTTCCGATCAAAAGGGGGACCAGAAGCGGAGACACCAGTTTTCAAAGTAGCGACATTATCCAACAATCCATTTGGAACGCCTGCAAGCGTTTCTCCGCCTTTGGCCATGCCTGCGTCCGACCTACCCTCACTGTCCGACGAAGGGGGGGACTTGTTCTCGCCACCATCCACGGAGATGCCCGCGGACCCCGGCCCAGTTAGCCTTACGCCATTCGGCGAGCCGGGACAATTATCCCATGCCCCCTGGGATGATGATAAAAAAAGGAAGCCTATGGAGCACACTGAGCCTTCTACGAACACCCGGAAGTATGATGCGACCACGAAAGCCCAGTTCGAGGACCGGGGAACTTCCTTACTTTTGGAATTACCTAAGAAGGATATTGGACTTACTCATCCCGTGAAACCTCTGCACGACCGAGGACAGAGAATGTCTTCAGCATCGGCAGTGGCACACATGGAACGCAGTCTCCTCCTTGAGGATGTAGCCACCAAGGATAAGGACGGGATGACTCCATTGCATCGAGCACTGTGCCAAGGGCTTCCAAGAGTCGCTCTCACTCTTCTGGAACGCGGTGCGGACGCGACAGCCCAGGACAACGAGGGGAGAACCCCTCTACATTGGGCGTCATCCGAGGGCCATTTGGAAGTTATTCACGTCCTCATTGACCGCGGTGCAGATACGGCAGCTCAGGACAAGTACGGGAAGACGCCATTGTATCAAGCACTACGGTGTGGACACGAAGAAGTCGCTGTTGTCCTTCTCGAGCATGGTGCGGACGCGACCGCCCGGAACGACAATGGGGAAACCCCTTTGCATCAGGCGTCATTACAGGGACACATACGTGCTACTCGCGTCCTTCTTGACCGTGGTGCAGATACGGCAGCTCAGGACAAGTATGAGAGGACGCCATTGCAACGAGCACTATCGTATGGGCGTGAAGATGCCGCTGTTGTCCTTCTCGAGCACGGTGCGGGCGCGACCGCCCGGAACGACAATGGGGAAACCCCTTTGCATCAGGCATCATTACAGGGACACATACGTGCTACTCGCGTCCTTCTCGACCGCGGTGCAGATACGGCAGCTCAGGACAATTACGGGAGGACGCCATTATATCAAGCACTATGGTATGGACATGAAGAAGTCGCTCTCGTCCTTCTCGAGCATGGTGCGGACGCGACTGCCCGGAATGACAATGGGGAAACCCCTTTGCATCAGGCGGCATTCAAGGGACACATGCGAGCTACTCGCGCCCTTCTCGACCGGGGTGCAGATGTGGCAGCTCAGGACAGGTACGGGAAAACGCCATTGCACCAAGCGCGATCGTATGGACACGAAGAAATCGCTCTTGTCCTTCTCGAACATGGTGCAGACGCACAGTCCGGGACAATCAGGAAATGACTCCCTCGGATTGGGCGCATGCACGAGCGGAAGCTATTCTCGGCCTTCCAAACGCGGCGCGGATGTAAAAGCTCGGCCCAAGGATAGGAAGTCTCCATTCCTATTTCTTGGGGCAGATCGGAAGGCCAAGGATGAGGGCGTGACAAAATGAGAGCACTGATGTTTTTTTCGATCCTTTGGTTGTGAGGACTCTTGGTTTCTGCCGACATCAGACACCTCTCTTGACCTGATTACTTACTGATTGTCGCCTCCCCCAGTTACTGTTCACAGTCTGACGTTGAACTACTAATGCTCATGGTTTTCATCCCCTGACCAATTAGCACGATGGCATTGTCTGCGATTGCTCCTGTAATGAACTATCTTGCCGCTCCCGAGAACATCCTGCATCCGGTCTGCAAGTTGCTCTTGCATTTTCGCGCCCCATCTGCTCATACACAGTGCCCTTATTCCATTTCTATCTTCACCTGCATCTCGGAGTCTTCAAGTCATGTCTACTGTGCGCTGGGAACTCCGGAACATCCTGGCGTCAAGCGCGGTATAGTAGAAGGGGGGGAGACCTTCCGGCCCCAATCCGTCCACACCCCGTCGAACACAAGTCCTGGTCTCCGAGAATAAGGCATAAGCCTCGTCTCCGAATGGTACGCGCCAGAAAAGTCCTTGATCCACGCAACCCATTCGTGACGCGGTCAAGCCATAGCAAATTGCCAGAAATGAGAGAAGACGATTAGGACACCCTCGGCGTGAGCGGGAGCAGAGATGAGGCGGTACCTTCGAGGAGATCAATCGCCCCAGGGACAGTGGTACACCTCATTACGCTACTGGCTCGCTTCGTCCTGCCGTCAAGTTACCTCTCAACGAATAGCATGCGACATCAGCAAAACGTCAAAGTAATATCGGGGTTTTCGCTGGTTTTTCACTTGTTTCCAAGTTTCTGGAAACCGGAACCTGGAAACTTATAGGGTTTAGATTGGCAATGGCAAAGTTTGAACTACGGTACATAAAGATCAGTGTATTGAACGGCCAGCCATGAAATCGTGCATGTAATGATCCACAAAATGGCTTACAAAGAAGGAATGAAAGCTATCCAATGTGTCATGGTGACTGAATCATCAGGGACTCTCTCGGGGCATTAAACAGGTAAAAGGTGGGCTCCACGAGCAAATTGTCTCAATCTCGATGACTAGACCAGTGGGAACACCCTTTCGATCACACTCCAAACAGTTCACATGCCTGTGTCCTGCCTCAGCACCTCAGCCTCGGGCACGAGCATCTAGATACAACATCCAGCCTGCTTAGAAACCCTTTTTAAAAAGAAAAAAGATTGGCTTAATCAGCACCTTACAGGCCTTACAATTGGTACATAGAGTATTCACAGAGTTTCTAGGTTTCCGGGTCTCATCGCTCCGCCTGTCCTCTCCGCCTCTGCAATTGGGAGCGAGCCCGCTAGCGACTCGGACGCGTGCGGGACGGAAGGGCATAGACGTCTCCAACTGGATCCCGGTGAAGCCCTCAGGTGTAGCTTTCGCTCACACCCCCTACGACAGCGTTCAGACTCCTACTTTTCCGTCAATGACGATGGCGCCACGAACGCCGGCCTCATCCGATAGTACTAAATAGTAATTGAAAGTCCTCGAGGACTTCCAGTTGCGGATAATGGAAGCAGCACCACAACTTGCAGTGGAAACTGGAGTTGCCGTGAGAGCATGGGCCAAAAAAATGTTCGATCCAAAGCCTCGGTGAGACGCGCAAATCACTCAGCAGCACCCACAGTTGTTGAATCGTCCCAAGGGCTAACGGTTGCCATTGTGAGCAAGCCCACCACTTCTGCTAGCGATGGCACCGATAGATGGACCTATGAGAGTGTCGCCAGGCTACCAGCGGTCCGTGAATGGTCCCTGCTTGTCCTCGTTGCAGAACCTGGTCCAAAGGAAAACGGTGAGCGAAGTGAAGAAAACCTGAGGAGAGTCGAGAAGGATGAGTCGTGATTGAGTAACGATGGCATTCCTAAATATGCCAAGAGAGGCAAGGAGAGCCGCGGTGGTGCGGCAGTCGAGACCTCGGAGAGTCGAGAGGGACGACAGCAATTCCAAGGGTTGCAGAGAGCATGGCATAGCCACGTATGGGGTATTCTGGTGCCAAAACGTTAGGACCGGATTCTCCGCTACAGGAGAGCTTTCGCTTGAAAGACTGTAGGCTCGTACCTTGCAAACTCCGCAAAGTCGAAAATTCTATCGTATCCCGATACGAAGGCCACAAGGGGTGATAAGACGTTTGGCTATGGAGGGTGAACGTGGCGAATATTCCCGAAGTGGCGTGTCTTTATGTATCGCGAGGCGAACATTGCCACAGTGAAATTTGTCAAATCTGGTTCGTAACCGGTCAATGCTCCCGATTTTACAAGAGGGAGATCAAGTTCACAACACGTACTGTCGGATTTCGAACACAGCACCGCTGACGCGATGACTACGCGATGATGACAGTGCAGAAGCGGGCGGATCGTGGACCTGGGGTTGGGGTTGGCAATTTGTGGGCAACAGCGAGTCTCCGTCCGTCGCCGTTCGCCGTTACAAACGGACGTCCCACCAGACGAAATGCATGCGCGTACATCTGCCAAGGCAAGTCATTCTTATTCTTACCATCCATCGCTCGTAAGTGGTCCACGAAACAATTAGGGACGGGAGGCACGCATTTCGGAGCTCGAAGCAGAGATTGCCGGGCTGCAGAAAGAATTAGGGTAAAGACATCCAATAGACATCTTCAACGGCGCACTGATTTACTAGACTCGGAGAGGACGCCCAAAAGATTGTCTCGCGGCATATCAAGCTCCTGCACCGTTACAACGAAGCTAAAGACGCGACACAGGTGCTCCTACATGCATTACCGAGCGATTTCTCACCAGCGTGCTCATCCTCATCCCTCGCCCACGTAGATAATTATCGGGAAGGTGCGCAGTTTGTCTCCGTGAACCGTCATCAGTGCAACCATGCGCATATAATACGCAGCTTGCATGTCATAAACAGACAACAATCCGTCAGACCCACGACGACTATGGTCTTGCTGACGATGATTGATTAGGGACCACGAGTTAAACCCGTGTTAATTCCCAGGCCTCGCCCCGTTATCCTGGCTTTACCTTAACTTTCGGCTGTCGTTCAAATGTCTCGTCGAAGCTGCTTGAAGCTGTTGCCGTGGGCTCAAATGCATACGCGTGTCATGGTCTTCGAAAAGTAGTTCGAAAAATGCGGCTCATGAGCCGCTTTTGAATGTGTATGTATGCTCCCCAACAGAGGCGGGCCGGGCAAGACCTTTCTTTGTTAAGTGTTGACGAAATGGTCCTGCGCTCCTATTTGCATCTACCTATCTGTGTGGATCCGTTCTATGGCAGCGATCGTGCTCGTTGCCTTGAACCCTTACCCATGCGATACTTCAGCGCGTATCATCATGCCGTGGTCGCGCCACGGCTTCCTGAACCGTCTAAACTACAGTATGCGTGATTCTGCATGACGAGCATGATGTGCATCTCCATATGCACTTGTTTTGAGTCGAAAGAAGTTCCGAAAGTAACAAGCAGAGAAAACCAACACCGAGTGCCATGACCGTTGCAATTCCGCTAAACTAAACCCCACAGCCTACATCGAATAGGAAGTTGCTGACAAAAATGCCACATCTCCATATAAACGTTATCATAATATTCACAGCCCGCGCATCTCACGTTCCTGTACAAGTAAGGTTGGAGCCTCCGGGAAGCGCGGAATGATCTCGCACTCGAAGGGAACCGGTCGTCTGCAGAAGCACTCAAGTCAGTGTCGATTTAGAGATAGGCGGTGAGTCTGCTGACACAACAATACCCTGGTCCACGAACCCGTCCACATCCAAGGGAATCAACTGGCCCGATCGGTCTTTCTTGCGCTCAATCTTCATCGCCCACAGCACAATCGCAATGTCGATGAACAACGAGTTGTTGGCCACGTGGCGACCGGGGCATTCTCTGCGCCCAAAGCCATATGAGACATGGCCCTCCTCCTTGGTACCGGACGGGCCAGGGACAAGGTCCCCATTGGCATCGAGATACCGTGCTGGCTCGAAGTGCGCAGCGTTCTCACCATAAGTCTCGGGGTCGTGGTTGATGTGCCACACATTTGCAAGACAAATGGTGCCTTTCGGGATGAACATCCCTTCATACCAGTCATCCTCGGTCGACTGGTGTGGCAAGGCCAATGGAGCGACCGGTCGCCAGCGTAAGAGTTCTTTGACCATGGCACGAATGTAGTGCAAATGTGTATAGTCGGCAAACGTCGGTAGACGTCCACGACCGACGACCGCGTCGAGTTCGGCATGTGCACGAGCCTGTGTCTCGGGGTACGCAAGCATTGCGAGCGTCCACCAAGCCATCATAGACGAAGAGGACTCCGAACCAGCGATACTGAGAAGTGGGGCAATATGAGAACCATCAACTGGCGCGAATGAGCATGCGACAGCACTTACTACATAGTTCCCGCAAGCCACGAGTTTTCTCTCAGCGAGAGCTTGCTTTCACGAATTAATTTTGCGCATAGACTTTGGCGGTAATCTCCTTTTGCCTGCGCGGAATAAACCAGATATGCATAACTCCGAAATTACATAAGCGACAAAATTTCGTACGACATCTGCCTCAACCTCATGGAAAAGGCCTTCGAGCATTGCTGAATCCTGCTTGTACCGATCCTCGGCGATTCGCTTCCATTTTGCCAGGCTATTTTACATGGTTCTCTTGGTCAACCTACTGTGTAGTAACACATTGAACATTGACAACGCTCACCTGCTGGGAATATATCGCATCCAGGTGAAAAACTCCACAAAGTGGGCGCCTGGAAGGGCAGCGCGAGTGAGACGTTCGGTGAACTCGTTGACGACCTGGATGCTAGGATCTTGGCCCGACGTAATGGGGGGGCGACCATAGACGACAGACATAATCATCGATGCCGCAGCGCGGCGAAAGTGCCCGTCCCGTTCCGCAGATTCAACAAGCCAGTCACACGCCAGGATGATAGCTTCCGCGGTTTGGGCCTCGTGAAACCTCTTAACAGAACCTTTGTTAAATCCTTCATTGGCGACCTTGCGCATCCGACGCCAGCTAAAAACCAAAAAATTTCACTCAAGAGTGATACACCAACTTGGGAAGAATGGCTCACACATCCCCGTACCGCGCCAATGCGAAGAGGAGACCGTTAGTCATGAGGTCGCACGCGACGATGTTACGTGGGCGATCTGAATATATCCCTGCACGTCGATCGAGCAGATCTACGGCAGCTCTTTTAGAGTTGAGGACGACTATCGGCTGGCCGGCTGCACTTAGGTAGATGAGATCACCTGTTCGAGCTGTCGTCAACTTTGGCCGAGGAGGGGTGACGACAAACGAACTGACCATACGTCTTTCGCCACTCTGCAAACTTGAGCCATTGCTCTGCTCTCAGGTCGAGAAGATTTCCTATGATAGGGTAGCCTCGAGGCCCTGGGGGTAGCTTGCGATATGGACTCTCCAGGTAACGAATTGCGCAAAGTACAACGAGACCGAGAATGGCGCCAGCCCAGAAAATCGCATGACCTTGAACTTTCCGTGGGAGCTCGAGGTACGAAGAATTGGGAGCGTCAGACAGGTGAAAGAGGGAGTCAGAGAAAGAGGACATGACTACTATCTGACTATGCCAGTGAGTCCCGGTAAACCCTGGGACGACGAAGGGGCGTATTAATAACCCCCGAAGCCCGCCCTGACGCCCACAGATCAATACATAGATAGAAACTGGATAGAAGGCTGGATTCCAAGATGTTTGGGTCGCCTGCGGAATAAGATTCATGCTATGCCATGTCTCGTTTGGTCGCGGCGGCGGAGTGCCTCACTTGGCCGACAAAATTAATTATCCAAGTGTGATGATTGGAGGAACTCGCGATAGATTTTGGAGAGGCGCCTGAGGATCCTTGGCCTGCACAAGCTGCACAGCCGAATTTTGAGAACCCTAGGACCTGATTAATCCTGATTAGGCCTGGTTAATGAAACTTCCGGAAATGGAGCGGGGTTGGCGACCTACAAATACCCCTACACACAGGACTACAGTACAGCCCTACAGGACTACAGCTCCTTTGTCACGTCACCCTCAAACACTTCATTCACGCCTCCACTTCGATCGCCGCTACAGTTCAATATTAATCCTAGTCGATATCTCTCGGATATTGGACTTGCATCCTTAGGTGCCCGTATCATACCATTCATCTCACAATTCCTACAGGTTCGACGAAATTGGCGTCATTTCGAAATCATGATGTCGAGAGTAACCTACAGAGTCAGAGAGTTATCTCGTATTGACGTATGCGAGGCGCTTTCTTGCGTAGTTCAGATTGCTGCACCTCAAGTGAGGCTGTTGGGTATCCGATACGAAGGCCACAAGAATGATGAGTTTTGGCTAATAGTGGTGAAAATCCACGACGCAGTGTGGCTTGTGCATCGCGAGGCGAACATGCAAAACTTGAAGGCCCAAAATGAACTTCGTCAAATCTGGTTGACGGGCCAGTCAACTAGTCAACGTAGTCAACGCTCCCGAACTTACTTTCATAATTGAAGAGGGAGATCACGTACACGACGCTGTTGGATTTTGATGTGAACAGACACAGCGCCGAGGCGATGACAAGGATAACAGGGAGCAGCTTCCATTTTTTTTATTTACTACAATCGGTGTTTATTGTCCACACTGCTGTAATCACTACAAGACATGACGTGCATGACGGAGCATAAAGTGTAAAGAAAAGGGGTATGACAACGGGTAATTATCCGCGCCAATAGGGTAGGTATAGAGCGGAAGGGTCTGAGGTGAGGATCTTACCGAGGGAGCGGCAACTTCCATTCAACCAGGCCAGGGGTCGAAGAAATTTAACCCCGGGCGGAACGCGGATCCTGGACCTGGGGTTGGGGTTGGGGACTGGTTGGTGGCAACGGCGAGCTGTCTCTGTCGCCCTTTGCCGTTACAAGGGGACATCCCACCAGTACAGTATCGAAATGCATGCGCGTACATCCGCCAAGGCAAGTCATTCTTTACCTTCCATCTCTCGTAACCACTCGACGAATCAATTTGCTATAGGACAGGGAGGCACGCATTTCGGAGCTCGAAGCAGAGATTTCCGGGCTGCAGAAAGAATTAGGGTAAAGACACGACGTATCCAATAGACATCTTCAACGACGCACTGATTTACTAGACTCGGAGAGAACGCCCAAAAGATCGTCTCGCGGCATATCAAGCTCCTGCATCGTTACAACGAAGCTAAAGACGCGACACAGGTGCTCCTACCATGCATTACCGAGCGATTTCTCACCAGCGTGCTCATGCTCATCCCTCGCCCACTGGCACGTAGATAATTATCGGGAAGGTGCGCAGTTTGTCTCAGTGAACTGTCATCAGTGCAACCATGCGCATATAATACGCAGCTTGCATGTCATAAACAGACAACAATCCGTCAGACCCACGACGACTATGGTCTTGCTAACGATGATTGATTAGGGACCACGAGTTAAACCCGTGTTTATTCCCAGGCCTCTCCCCGTTATCCTGGCTTTACCTTAGCCTTCTGCTGTCGTTCAACTGAAATACCTCCTCGAAGCTGTTGCCGTGGGCTCAAATGCATAGGCTTGTCATGGTCTTCGAAAAGTAATTCGAAAAATGCGGCTCATGAGCCGTTTTGAATGTGTATGTATGCTCCCCAACAGAGGCGGGCAAGACCTTTCTCTGTTAAGTGTTGACGAAATGGCCCTGCACTCCTATTTGCATCTACCTATCTGTGTGTATCCGTTCTATGTCAGCGACCGTGCTCGTTGCCTTGAACCCTTGCCCATACCAGTGCGGTATTTCAGCGCGTATCACCATGCCCTGGTCGCGCGACGGCTTCCTGAACCGTCTAAGCTATGCATGATTCTGCATGACGCAGTGACGAGCATGATGTGCATTTTTATATGCACCTGTTTTACGTCGAAAGAAGTTCCGAAGCAGAGAAAACCAACACCGAGTGCCAGGGACGCGATCAAAAATGTGCCCGTTGCATTATTTCCGCTAAACTAAACTAAACCCCACAGCCTACAGTTGCTGACAAAGATTCCATATCTCCATATACACGTTATCATGATATTCACAGCCCGCGCATCTCACGTTCCTGCGTAAGCAAGGCTGGAGCCTCCGGGAAGCGTGGAACGATCTCGCACTCGAAGGGAACCGGTCGTCTGCAGAAGCGCTCAAGTCAGTGTCAATTTAGAGATAGGCGGTGAGTCTGCTGACACAACAATACCCTGGTCCACGAACCCGTCCATATCCAAGGGAACCAACTGGCCCGATCGGTCTTTCTTGCGCTCAATCTTCATCGCCCACAGCACAATCGCAATGTCGATGAACAACGAATTGTTGGCCACGTGGCGACCGACGCATACTCTGCGTCCGAAACCATATGAGACATGGCCCTCCTCCTTGGTACCGGACGGGCCAGGGGTAATGTCCCCATTGGCATCGAGATACCGTGCCGGCTCGAAGTGCGCAGCGTTCTCGCCATAGATCTCGGGGTCGTGGTTGATGTGCCACACATTTGCAAGACAAATGGTGCCTTTCGGGATGAACATCCCTTCATACCAGTCATCCTCGGTCGACTGGTGTGGCAAGGCCAATGGAGCGACCGGTCGCCAGCGTAAGAGCTCTTTGACCATGGCACGGATGTAGTGCAAATCTGGATAGTCGGCGAACGTCGGCAGTCGCCCACGACCGACGACCGCGTCGAGTTCGGCATGTGCACGAGCCTGTGTCTCGGGGTACGCAAGCATTGCGAGCGTCCACCAAGCCATCATGGACGAAGTGGACTCCGAACCACCGATACTGAGAAGTGGGGCGATATAAAAACCATCAACTGGCGCGAATGAGCATGCGACAGCACTTACTACATAGTTCCCGCAAGCCACGAGTTTTCCCTCAGCGAGAGCTTGCCTTCACGAATCAATCTTGCGCATAGACTTTGGCGGTCATCTCCTTTTGCCTACCGTGGAATAAAGCAATGTATGAACTCCGCAATTACATAAGTGAGAAGTTTCGTACGACATCTGCCTCAACGTCATGGAAAAGGCCTTCGAGCATTGCTGAATCCTGCTTGTACCAATCCTCGGCAATTTGCTTCCATTTTGCCAGACTGTTTTACATGATTTTCTTGGTCAACTCTTACTTGTATGGTAACACATTGACAACGCTCACCTGCTGGGAATATGTCGCATCCAGGTGAAAAACTCCACAAAGTGGGCACCTGGAAGGGCAGCGCGAGTGAGACGTTCGGTGAACTCGTTGACGACCTGGATGCTAGGATCTTGGCCCGACATAATGGTGGGGTGACCATAGACGACAGACATAATCATCGATGCCGCAGCACGGCGAAAGTGCCCATCCCATTGCGTGGATTCAACAAGACAGTCACACGCCAGGACGATAGCTTCCGCGGTTTGAGCCTCGTGAAACCGTTTAACAGAGCCTTTGTTAAATCCTTCATTGGCGGCCTTGCGCATCCGACGCCAGCTAAAAGCAAAAAAAAAACATTTCACTCAGCAGTGGTACATCAACTTGGGAAGAATGGCTCACGCATCGCCGTACCGTGCCAATCCGAAGAGGAGACCGTTGGTCATGATGTCGCACGCGACGATGTTACGTGGGCGATCTGAATATATCCCTGCACGTCGATCGAGCAGATCTACGGCAGCTCTCTTAGAGTTGAGGACGACTATCGGTTGGCCAGCTGCGTTTAAGTAGATGAGATCACCTGTTCGAGTCTGTCGTCAGCTTTGGCCGAGAAAGGGGTGACGACGACGAACTGACCATACGTCTTTCGCCACTCCGTAAACTTGAGCCATTGCTCTGCCCTCAGGTCGAGAAGATTTCCAATGATAGGGTAGCCTCGAGGCCCTGGGGGTAACTTGCGATATGGACTATCCAGGTAACGAATTCCGCAAAGTACAACGAGACCGAGCATGGCGCCAGCCCAGAAAATCGCATGACCTTGAACTTTCCGTGGGAGCTCGAGGTACGAAGAATTGGGACTCGGAGCGTCAGACAGGTGAAAGAGGGAGTCAGAGAAAGCGGACATGAATACTATCTGACTATGCCAGTGAGTCCCGGTAAACCATTATGATGGGACTACGAAGGGGCATATTTATGACCCCCGAGGCCCACCCTGACGCCCGTAGAAACATAGAGGGAAAAGATAGATAGCGGGCACTGTATTCCAAGGTGTTTGGGTCGCGGAAATAAGATTCATGCTATACTTACCATGTCTCGTTCGGTCTTGCGGCGGAGTGCCTCATGATCGACATAATCACTTGGCCGGCAACATACGGTAACTATCCGAGTGTGATGATTGGAGGAACTCGCGATAGATTTTGGAAAGGCGCCTGAGTATCCTTGATCTGACCTGCGCAATCGGATTTGAGAACCTTGGGACCTGATTAGTGAAATTTCCGGAACTGCCAGTGAAATTGAGTGGAGCAGGGTCGCCACACTACAAACACCCCTGCAGCTCCTTTTGTTTGTCTCATGGTGGGCTTATCTGTCCAATCTACCCTCAAACACTTCATTCACACCTCCAGTACTTCGACCCTAGTCAATATCTCTCGGATATTGGACTTGCATCCTTAGGTGCCCGTATCATGGCATTCATCTCACTTATTCTCACAATTCCTACATGTTCAATGAGATTGGCGTCATTTCTAATCATGATGCATGATGTCGAGACTCGGAGTAACCTACAGAGTCAGAGAATTGTCCTCGTATTGACGGAAGTTATGCGAGGCGCTTTCTTGCGTAGTTCAAATTGCTTGCGCCTCGAGTGAGGCACGCCTGTTGGCGCTGGGTCGCTGGCTAGAGCGGTTTCGGTCGGGTATAGAAGCTAAATTAGCGCCGACTGACGAGCTGGGCGGTTGATCTCACGTTTCAGCGAGGAAATCCAAGGCTATATATAGGATAGGCCCTTTCTTCAGAAAATTTCAGTCGATCCCTGCCCAATCTGTTTTCCTACAAAAAAATAAAATGTGGTACTGTAACTCAAAGATGTAATTGCATCATTGCTTTATCGACTCGGAATATCGATATCAGATCTGTCCAAGTCCAACATCCGAGCTGACGTCACGTTGCTACCTCATAGGCCTCATTAACTGTCCACATGGGCAACAGAAATATAATCGTGATATGTAGTCAGCACACACGTCCTCACTTTTATATTTCCGCTCGCCCATTGGCGAGTAGAATGCATGTTGGATGCTACAGTGTATTTCCATAACTTTTATACCAAGTTGGTCTTTCACAATGTGGCGAGCCGCCCAAACCGTTGCCCAGGGACCCAACTCATCGCGACTTGGACATGTTTGTGGTTCATCCCTGCAAGCGCACCTCGTGACGCCCCCTTCATGAATAGATGATATGATGTTGTCATCGACCGCTTAGGCTGGCACACTGCTGGGCACAAGGGAACAAAAAGTCGCGAAAGGATGACTCGTAAATTAAGCGGACACCCATTATTCGCCGTGTGCATCAGGGAACAGTTCTTGGCGAACTTCATCTGCTCCTGCCTGTTCAGCACCCATCGGCCCCTGAACCTTCGCTTTTGTTGACTCTGAGTCCGCGGGCCTACTTCACGTAGCTCTTGGTGACGAAGTGCCATCAGAAGGGGAGGGCAGAGTGTTTTCCGGAGCAACTGCTTTGTCTGCAGGCTCTTCCAGTGCGTTCTCGCCCCGCTTCGAGGAATCCTTGCTAAAAGAGGCAAGGCCGACTGGGGTAATTGTCCTGGGTTCGTTCTCTTCAACAGGTGGGATGGCGTCTTTCTCACTCTTGATTTTAGCTTGTGGGGGTGAAGCGAAAATGTCGCGGCAAGGCTCCGCCTTCTCTGCATCCACGCTCGTCTTCTCTGCCCGTGGTGGTTCGTATCGTTCTTCAAATATGCCTGAGTTTGGTGTGTGAACCATTTTCCGTGTCAACCAGCTCTGGATGGTCCAGCTAGTCCGTCTCGGGCTGGTTATCTTGGGTCGCATTGATTATATGCTAGCCATTGTCCACAGTTGTCGAATCGTTCCAAGGCCAACGGTTTCCATCGTGAACAAGCCCACCCACTTGCTGCCAGCGACGGCGCCGAGAGATGGACCGATGGGAGTGTAGCCAGGCCTACCAGCGGTCTGTGAATGGCTGGTGGTGGCGCGGCAGTTGAAACCGCGGAGAGTCGAGAGGGACGACAGCAATTACAAGGGTTGCAGGGAGCATGCCCATAGTCACGTATGGCGTATTCTCGTATGTCCTGAATGGTGTGCCAAAAATCTAGGACCGAATTATTCGTTACAGGAGATCTTTCACTTGAAAGACTGTAGGCTCGTACCTTGCAATCTCGACAAAATCAAACTTTCTATCACATCCCGATACGAAGGCCAAAAGAATGATAAGAAGTTTTGGTTAATAATGGGTGAATATCCGCCTGTCTTGATGTATCGCGAGGCGAACATGCCAAAATAAACTTCGCCAGATCTGGTTGACCAGGCAACTAGCCAACGCTCCCAAACTTACTTTCATAAGAGGGAGATCCCGTAGACGACACTGTTGGATTTTGACATGCGGAAGAGACCCATCGCTGAACGCAATTAATGACATGACGATTGAAACAGGGATCCCGGACCTGGGGTTGGGGTTGGGGTTGGCAACGGCTCGGTCGCCCCGTTGCCCCCTTCGCCTTTACCGGACACCCCACCCCACCAGATCGAAATGCATGCGCGTACATCTACCAAGGCAGGTCATTCTTTACCTTCCATCGCTCACAAATAATCTAATAATCGACGAAACAATTTGCTATAGGAACGGGAGGCACGCATCTCGAAGCTCGAAGCAGAGATTGCCGAGCTCCAGAAAGAGTTAGGGTGAAAACACGACATATCTCATAGACATCTTCAACGGCGTACTGACTTACTAGGCTCGGAGAGGAAGCCCAAAAGGTCGTCTCACGGCACATCAAGCTCCTGCATCGTTACAACGAAGCTAAAGACGCGACACAGGTGCTTTTACATGATTGCTCACCATTGCTCACCCCAGTGTGCTCATGCCCATCCCTCACTCACGTAGATAGTTATCGGGAAGGTGTGCAGTTTATCTCGGTGAACTGTCATCAGTTCAGCCATGCGCATATAATATGCAGCTTGCAGTTCATAAACAGACAACAATCCGTCAGACCCACGAGGACTATGGTCTTACTGACGATGATTGATTAGGGACCAAAAGTTAAACCCCCCAGACTTCTTCCCGTTCCTATGGCTCTATCTTTGCCTTTGGCCTTCGTCCAAATGGCCCTTCGAAACTGCAGATCTCTTGACGCTGTTGCCATGGGCCTTGCATAGGCGTGTCATGGCCCTCGAAAAGCAGTTCAGGAAATGCGGCTCATGAGCCGCTTCACTCTTGTCTGAATGTACTGCGATTTGCATCTACTTGTCTGTTTGTATCCGTTCTATGTCAGCGGTACTCGTAGCCTTGAACGCTTGAACGCTTATCCACGCGGGATGTCGGCGCGAGTTACGGTGCCCTGCTCGTGGCATCAAAAAAAACTATGCATGTTCTGTACGACGAGCATAATGTACATTTCCATCTGCACGCGTTGTGCGGAGAAAGAAGTTCCGAAAGGCAACCCCTGAGTGCATTGGGATGCAAGCAATATATACCTTTAGAGCTTGAAGCAGTAGTCACTAAAAATCCCATGCTGCCACGCCGGGATACATACACTTTCGGAGGCTCGAGGCAGAGACTCGGCGAGGTGGACGTCCGTGAGAGCGACCCGATACGGTCCGGCTCAGCTGTCCGCCGACAGTTGTTCATCCGAATCCGACAGTGCCGCCCTTTCCCCTGCGCCGCTGCATCGGCCAACCCACCGGTACTACTATCAGATAGATATACGCGAAACGTTCTCGCAGGGAAGTAGTGGTGCCTGTACCGCGCCATCTGGATCTGTCACGGCTCGGACTCCCAGCTACGGACGGAGATCCCGAGTCCCAAAACCCGTGCGCCGTCGGCTGAATCCGTCGATATGCGGATGACGATCCGGACGGGGCGTGTGTGTGATGGCGACAACGAACGACGGAGCCACAGCGAGTTCGCGGTGAGTACGACAGCCATAAATCTGAGCGTGTCCAGCGCCATGAGGCATGGCGTACGTCAAGAGCGCAGAAACAACTCCCTTGAGACACTCACCAGCGAGCCATCCCATTTATCCATCCATCCACGGTCATCCGTGTCCGTGCGGATGCGGAGTGAGGTGACATTCAGTTAGGGGGAACCGATTGTTGCGAAATAAGAAGAAAGGAAGAAGAAAACGCACGGAGAAGGCCTTGCCCCTCGCCAAACGTGTGCCGGACGCCACATCTCCTCACTACCTATTCGAGAACCTGATCAGTGACTCTCCGTGTCCGTACCATCTTTCCTCGCTCAAGTTCCTTTGCGACGGCGTGGTATCGGGAGTTGTTGGGAAATCGGAAAATAGGAAACGAACGAACAAACGGCGAGCGAGAGGATGGAGTCGATGGACATATCAGGGTTGTTCGGATGGCGATGGCTCCCCTCACGCGATTGGTTAACAGTACATTTTCGTCTTCTCGAACTCGACCTTCCTTACATTGTAATAAAGCGGGCGCCAGCTTGCAGCAGCAGGGAGGACAAGGAGTGGAACCTAGCATCTCATGCTGTTCCCGGTCTTTGCACTTGTTTGCTCGAAATGGACGGAAGCCCGTTTTTCACATACTCAGACTCACGACTGACCAGGCCTTTTGGAGGAATGGGCCGGACTCGGGCAATGCGAACTGAGCCGACTATGCACCACCGTCAGCGTCACCCCAACGCTCGATACTTGGGGGAGACTAACGTTGACTGGTCCATCATCCAATTTGTCTACTGGTAGCGCCGTACCAGCCCTGAGGATACCAGGTCACGCGGTCACGGGCCCACATATCACAACCACCCTTCCCGCTATCCTCTCTGTCGTAGCTCCTCGATGGCCCACTACGACATTTTCCGCCAGGAGCTGGCGATCCAGTATCCAGGCTATGGCCACGCCCTCTGGGAACCAAGTCCGGGGGTCCTCTATCCTCCTGTAGAAATCGGCGACGTCGGTTTCATTCGCGAAGGTCAATTTCACCGTCTCTTCAATGCTCTACTGCCCGCGGATCACCCATCTCACCAAAACTTTGGTGTTCCTGAATACTACGAACCATTGCAACTTAATATGCAACAGCATATCGTCCCGCGCATCCTCAGCCCCAATAATTTCTGCTCGAGCGAAGCCGTGGTGACGTCAGGTGGACAAGGAGTATTTTCCCCGGGGTAATCGACACCGACACTCACTGAATTTCTCTCACTGACCCTTCACCAGGCCCGAACCTGAACAGATATCGTTTTCATGCTCGAGGCAAGGCGCAATTTATCCCTGCCCGTGCCAGCCCGACGTCTGGAAACAGTCGCTAAAGGAGTTTTCGGTAAATGGATAGTCAACCATATCGACCGTTGGTTTGCGTTCACTCAGAGACTCGGCCTGGGAATAACGCGCATGGAGGATATCCTTCTGGTCACGGGGTGTGACCTCACAAGATCATGGGCCAATATCGCATTCTTGCAAGGACGTGGGGAGGCGCGAGTGTCGTTCGGGGTTCAAGTAAATGCTGCTCCCAATATTGAATGGCAATTTCCGCCCGAAGAACGTCAAGGGGTGGCATTGAATCTTGGTCCGAATGGACAGGTATGTTTTCCTGTGCTTTTCTCTCTCCACAGACACAGGGATAACCCTTGCATAACGTGATGAAATCAGAATCTGCCTGAGGATCAGTGCATATTCATCAGGGGATTTCGTGTCACTCGCCTTCTCGGGATATTACCAAGACTTCGAGGGGCGGGAGGACCCAGCCAGAATCCAGATCAAGATCCAGATGAACCTGAACTTGACATGCAACTCCTCAATTTATCCGCTGATTCCAACGTAATTTTCTGTATTTGACATTTCTTATCCTTGTTTGACATTCCCAAGTATCAGGATCCCCTGCACAAACTCCTCGGGTATATCGCTATGGTGGGTAATCTACGTGCTTATTAGACAACTTTGTTCGGTCGTAACAAAGGTTCGTACAGAAGGCACCTGGTTGTGATATGATTATTGTTCACGATGACGACCTGATGCGCGTTGACAATGCTGTATGTGATTCCCGGCAAAGTGCATACCATCTGTCACTCATTTAGTCATTGGAAACTCTCCAGCCAAACACAGTGATGGGTCGCCCTCGGAAGACCATGCCAGAGGTATGGCAAGTTCCGTGTGGTGCGTCTGTCACAGTTTTATCACCCACAGATGACCAACTCTTTCTCATCGAAAGAAGGATCAGAGGCTAAGACACCGATACTCAATGTAGCGACATTATCCAAGGATCCATTTGGAGCACCTGCAAATTTTTCTCAGCCCTTGGGCGTACCTGCGTCCAACCTACCATCACCGTCCGACATAGCACGGGACTTGTTCTCACCATCACCCACGGACATGCACGCGGATCGCGACGCAGTTGGCCCACTTACTACACCATTCAGGGAGCCGGGACAATCATCCCATGAACCCCAGGATGATAATACAAAAACGCAGCCTATGAAGCGGACTAAGCCTTCCAGGAGCACTCGCAAGTATGATGCGGCCACGAAAGCCCAGTTCGAGGACCAGGGAACTTCCTTACAGTTGGAGTTACCTAGGAAGGATATTGGACTTACTCACCCCGTGAAAACTCTGCACGACCGAGGACAGAGAATGCCTCCAGTATCGGCAGCGGGACATATGGAACGCAGCCTCCTCCGTAAGGATGCAACCACCAAGGATAAGGTCGGGTTGACTCCATTGCATCGAGCACTGTGTCAAGGGCTCACAAGAGTCGCTCTAACTCTTCTCGAGCTTGGTGCGGACGCGACAGCCCCGGATAACGAAGGGAGGACCCCTCTACATTGGGCGTCACCCGAGGGCCATTTGGAAGTTATCCGCGCCCTTCTTGACCGTGGTGCGGATGCGGCAGCTCAGGACAAGTACGGGAGGACGCCATTGCAACAAGCACTATCGCATGGACATGAAGAAGTCGCTGTTGTCCTTCTCGAGCATGGTGCGGACGCGACCGCCCGGAACGACGATGGGGGCACCCCTTTGCATCAGGCGTCATTACAGGGACACACGCGAGCTACTCGCGCCCTCCTCGACCGCGGTGCAGATACGGCAGTTCAGGACAAGTACGGGAGGACGCCATTGCATCGAGCACTATCGTATGGACATGAAGAAATCGCTCTTGTTCTCCTCGAGCACGGTGCGGACGCGACTGCCCGGAACGACGATGGGGACACCCCTTTGCATCAGGCATCGTTACAGGGACGCATGCGAACCACTCGCGCCCTTCTCGATCGCGGTGCAGATACGGAAGCTCAGGACAAGTACGGGCGGACGCCATTGCATCTAGCACTATTGCATAGTCATGAAGAAATCGCTCTTGTCCTTCTCATCGAGCATGGTGCAGACGCGACAGCCCGGGACAACCAAGGGAAGACACCCTTGCATTGGGCGTCATCTTATGCAGATATGGGAGTTATTCGTGCCCTTCTAGATCGCGGCGCGGATGTAAGAGCTCAGGACAATGATGGGAATACTCCATGTCTACATCAATTATCGTCCGCAGATATAGCACTTTACGCAGATCGGAAGGCCAAGGCTAAGGGTGTCATGAAATGAATGCATTTGCTGTTCCTTTGGTCCCTTGCCTCCCGGTCCTATAGCAAATTGTTTCGGCGATTATTTACGAGCGACGGAAGGAAAAGAATGTTGGCAGATGTACGCGCACCTGGTCCGCCTAAAACGGCGAAGACAGCTATGTGTTCGAGATTCGCCCGGAATGGCTGCTCGAACTCACCGGGAATTACTACAACTTTGCGCCATTCGCCGATGGTAAGACGAAGCGTGCGCTACAGCTGCGTGCTGAAGAAATAGCTCGGCAAGAGCGCCAGGGCGGGGACGCCTGACATGACGTCGCGGAAGAAGAAAGCGAAGACGAGCTCCGCAGTTTTGCAGCCAATGTAGATTGTTTTCGGACACGCGCTGTGAGATTAACTGGTGTCAAGTCAAGGATCCCGGGCCCGCAATGGGAAAAAACATTTATACAGCAAGTACAGGGTGCAATAACGATAGGCAATAACGATGAATACATTTCAGAAGGCGTCCACATGTTTCCTCCACTCCATCACTTTGCTTCGGCTCGCTTCCTCAGCTGCCCGTTCCCGTTGCTCTAGTATTTTCTGCCTGCGCTCGGCAACCTCTTCTGGCGTGGTCCCATTGATATGCATTAAAAACACATTGAGTTCATCCATGGCTTTCGCCAGCTCACTCTCATCCCTCCTTGCTGTGACATCTGGTGGGGTAGGGGGACGTGGTGGAATATGTGAGTAATGATCACTGCGGTAGTTGTTTATTACTTCGGGAACGCCACCGTTCCCAACATGCATGCGGCTGCGCCAGCATTTGTATGCGGCAACACCGTAGGTATAATCAAGGATGACGGAAGAGGGTAGCGAGCCCCCTTCGCCTTGGAAGAGTGCATCGACATTTGCACCGCAACCGAGGGCAATGTGAGGAGGAACGTTTCCACAGGTTTGATAGTCTGCCAACGATGCAGGGTCGTAATAATCAGGCTTCTTCAACCACTGAAGCGTGATATAATCTTGGCGCGGGTCACCTCGCGGAAACCGTCTTATGTCTTCGGGACGCAGCACACTGTCTGGTGTTGTCGTCGTCTAAGATCGGTTAAAACGGTGCCTAAATATGAACTACCAAAGTTTCGCACCTTGATAAACGCAACCTCCCCTCTACCAAGCTCCGAATGCAGTTCTTTTTTCAGCAACATTCCATTTCTTATGTCATCGATCCCAATGTTGTCTCTGGGAGCGCGAGAACGAAGTTCTATCACTCTCGCAATATACTGGAAAACAACTCCATCAAATTATTATTATGAACTGACCACAAATCTTACCTCATCACCTTTGCTCCTCGGAATCAGGTGTACCGCATCACAGACCTCTTTTCTCATGTGCGAAACAACGCAGGCAGGTCCATCTCGTTGTATGATATTGTCTCTGAAACGGTGGAGGCGCGCTGTCCGCACAGTAGCTGTCATTCGGTCGATTAAACCTTCAGAGTCTATAAAGGCACAAGCTTCTAGAGAAGTCGAGACACTGTAAACAGCAATCTCACACACAAAAAGAAAGCTTACCCAGAGGAAAAAGCAGATAGTGGTACGTATTTGCGTCACCGGTAATTTCGGTCTCGTCGTAGTCCACAGGAGTGACAGGACCATTGATTGTACAAATATCACCACGGGCTCCACAAATGGTGAACATGACATAACGCAACCATCGAAATGGGAAGGCGGCGAGTCTCTCGACATCACTACGCGGGATGGAAAGAATGGGTATTGATGCTTGTGGTTGCAGGAAGGCTAGAAAGATTTCAATCTCGTCGGCCATGACGCAAGACGAACGATGGAGCGGAGCGATGAGGTCCTCCAGCCAAAGCGGAGTTATATCTAGGTAGTCTCGGTTCCATCCGTTCAACTCAGGTGCGAAGATTGAAACTCGTAGGTGGGCGGTGAGTCCAACATATTCGGACATTCTCCGACAACGGATTGGGAACGAGAACTAGAACCCCTTTCTCAAAGCCAAGTGCAGTGCGAGCGTCGGTCATACCACAGACATCTCTTATTTTATCTGCATTTTTATTTACTACCTCGGTTACTATAGCCTGACCTTATCCACTGATGGTCCCGACGGCCCTCCCTTGATCAATTACTAGTTACTTATCATAGCACTGACTGCAATTGCTCCTGTAATAAATCATTTTACCGCCCCGATTCAGAGAACACCCTGCATCCGCCGGTCTATAAATGCACTCGCACGTCCTATCTGCTCATACACTGCCCTTACTCTCGTTTCCACCTTCACCTGCATCTCAGTCAAGTCATGTCTACTGTGCGCAGGGAACCCCGAGATATCCTGCATCGGCGTCAAGCACGGCAGAAAGGAGAGACCTTCCTCCCCCCAATCATTCGGCACCCCCGTCAAACAAAGTCCTGGTCTCCGAGAATACGACACAGAATTGGCGTCACTGCGAGAAAGTGGGGTAGCCATGAAAAGGCGTCTTTCAGTAAATTATAATAACCACCTGGTCACTCGAGGCCTCCGTCGTCTTCGAATGGTAGACGTCAGAAGAGTCCGATCCATGCAACCCCATTCGTGACGCGTAAAGAGCCATAGCAATCGCCTGAATGAGAGAGGACGATTTGGACACCCTTAGTATGAGTAGGAGCAGAGATGAGAGTACCTTCAAGGAGATTGATGGCTCCGCCGGGGAGCGTGACTCCGTCACCAGCCCACGTCCCCCTCATCCGAGAAATACGAGAGGACCACCCGTCCCTTGAATATGCGCGAGGAAGTGCTCAATCTGCGTGGCGCCGCTCGAACGTTTGGGCGAGAAAAATGGTACACCTCGCTCCGCGGCTCGTGTCGTTCCGCCGTCAAGTTACCTCTCGACAAACAGCATGCGACTTCCCGTCCATCTCATCGCTCCGCCTGTCCTCTCTGCTGCAATTCCGAGCCCGCTAGCGACGGGCGCGGGACCGCAAGGCATAGACGTCCCAAACTTGCAGAAGGCCATCAAGTGGCTCCTGGCGAAATCCCCGGGTGCAGCTTTCGCTTACATCAAAAGCGATCGCAGACACCCGTATGGGGCTCTGGATACCATCTCGCCGCCCTTTCCCGCTGCGTCGACCAACCCGCCAGTACTAGATATACGTGAAACGTTCTCGCAGTGCATGTCGTGGCCTGTGCCGCGCCGTCTGGATCTGTCACGGCTCGGACTTCCAGCGACACAGGTGGGAATGACGGGACGCCCTGAGCGACTATTGATATGTGTGCCAGCATTTTTTGAGAATGACATGTCCCAGTCGGCTGAATCAATAAGAGGATGACGATCCGGACGGGCAGGGTTGCGAAAAAAGAAGAAAAAGCAGGAAGAATTGGCTAGCGCGGAGAAATCGGAGAAGGTTTTGCCCCTCCGCTAAACGTACGGGACGCCACATGCGCCACACCTCCTCACTTATGTATTCGTTGTTCGAGTACCTGATCAGTGACTCTCCGTGTCCGTTCCACTGCACACAAGTCCGTATGAGACGTTCACGTTCACGAGTGTCCTTTCTAGTAAAAGAAAGAAAGAAAAGAAAGGGAGGACCATCAGAATTTCGAGGATGGACACACCAGGGTTGTTCGGATGCCAGTGGCGATGGCTCCCCTCACACCATTGGGTAACAGTACATTTTCGTCTTCTCGACCCCGACCTTCTTTATTGAAACAAAAAATGGTGTGACACGCCAGCAGGCGAGCAACAGTGGATCATGAGCGTAGGAGTGTCCATTGGCGGCCCAGCCTCAGCCCGCTGCCCGACGTGCACCCTGGCAGTGCTTACAGCGGATTCACTTAACCTTGGGGTGCGCCATTTTCAAGAAAAAAATCTCGGGTAATTTCGGCAAACTCCGTGACTGAGTTCCCCCCAGTAACTGTATGCACGAAGCAGTGATAAGATATGATAAATGCCAGATGATCGTGACCTTGCCACTTTTGTCACACATAGTCGGACTCCGACACGGCATTTGGTCAGCAGGTGTGACAAACCAACTTTTTTCATTCTCACTACTCAGTGCATTTCCCATCAAAAACATGGTTGGATTCTATTCATGCAGGCTACAAGATGACATGTACGAAGTTTCATAGTGGTTGAGTAAAAAATGGGTGAGATATGTGTGACTGTCTGAGCGGGGGGTCCATCCAAACCGGGGGTAGGGTTAGGTACTGGTGTCACAGAGTTTGCCGAAATTACCCGTGATTTTTTTCTTGAAAATGGCGCACCCCAAGGTTAAGTGAATCCGCTGTAACCATCCACCCTTCCTCATAGCTGGGCTGTCCAATTATCCATAAACATTACCCGGTTGTTCCCGGTCTCTGCAGTCTGCACCTGTTTTTCTGTTTGCTCGAAAGGGACGGTCTGTTCCACACACCCCAACGCTCGATACTGGGAGTTGACTAGTCCGTCCAATTCAGTTTGTTTATTAATATTGTTGGTGGCGCCGTACCTTGCCGCCCTGAGGATACCAGCCACGGCCCACATATCACACTACTAAGTTGCGCCGAGTCCCTACCCACTACCCTCTGTCGTAGCCTTCGATGGCGCACTACGACATTTTCCGCCAGGAGCTTTCGACCCGGCATCCTGGCCATGGCTATGCCCTCTGGGAACCAAGTCCAGGGGCCCTCTATCCTCCTGTAGAGATCGGCGACGTCGGTTTCATTCGCCGAGGCAGATTCCACCGTCTCTTCAATGCTCTATTGCCTGCGGATCACCCATCTCACCAAAACTTCGGTGTCCCTGAATATCATGAACCATTGAAACTTAATATGCCACAGCATATCGACACGGGCACCCTCAGCCCCCAAAATTTCTGCTCGAGGGAAGTCATGGTGACGTCAGGTGGACAAGGAGTATTTGCCCCGGGGTAATCGATACTCACTCTCACCGAATTTCTCTCACTGGCCCTTTATCAGGCCCGAACCTGAACAGATTTCGTTTTCATGCTCTAGGCAAGGCGCAATTTTATCCCTTCCTGTGCCAGCCCGACGTCGCGATGCAATTCCTCAAGGAGACTTTGGTAAATGGATAGTAATGTAAGGTGGGCAATGTGCCACCCCGAGACAACCGACGCTTGGGCCATCGAACTCGACAACGCCTGCGCTGCCGCCCTTGTTCAGTTTTCCTTTTCGAGATATAAACAAAAAGAACACGCTCTTTATTACATACAGATAGTATACTTGTATATAAGACTTAGAAAAGCGTTGTGAAAGGAGGAGGAGGAGGACGAGGGTCTTGACCTGAGTCCCTTCCGCCCGTTTACCCCTTCTCTCGGGATCCCATCCTCCCGGACTCACATTCCCTACAGTAACCCATATCGACATTTGGTATGCGTTCACTCGGAGGCTTGGCCTGGGAATAACGCGCATGGAGGATATCGTTCTGGTTACGGGGTGTGACCTTACGAAGTCATGGGCCAATATCGCGTTCTTACAGGGGCGTGGGCGAGTATCGTACGGGGTTGCTGCTCCCAATATTGAATGGCAATTTCCACCCGAGGAACTTCAGGGGGTGGCATTAAATCTTGGTCCGGGTGGTCAGGTATGTTTTCCTGCGCTTTTCTATCTCCACAGCCACAGACACAGAAATGACCCTTGCCTAATGTAATGTGATGAAATCAGGATCTACCTGAGGATCAGTGCATATTCATCAGGGGATTTCGTGTCACTCGCCTTCTCGGAATATTACCAAGACTTCGAGGAGCGGCAGGACCCAGCCAGAATCCAGATCAAGATCCAGATGAACCTGAACTTGACATGCAACTCCTCAACATATCCGCTGATTCCAACGTAATTTTCTGCTTTTGACATTTCTTATCCTTGTTTAACATTCCCAAGTATCAGGATCCCCTGCACAAACTCCTCGAGTACATCGCTATGGTGGGTAATTTACGTGCTTATCAGACAACTTTGTTCGGTCGTAACAAAGGTTCGTACAGAAGGCA
>WTXF01000148.1:0-65858 GCA_022496215.1 Russula brevipes | reverse complement strand
AGACCTCATCAGACGTCCTCCCTTTTACGTTTTTGTGGGCCGAGTGTCACAAGTCCCCGTCATCACGAAGCCCTCAGTGGCACGACGACGACACAAGCCACCGCCAGCAACTCAGTGTTTACGCTGACGGAGCAGCTGGGCTAGTTTCGACCTTTACCGGGATAGCAATGTATTTCGCGTTCAGGTTCCCTCTCCAATAGCCACAGCAGACCCACAGATTGAGCCTTTCATATTCGCGCGCATCCAAGCGCCGAAGGTCGGATAGTATAGCGAGCGAAGCAGTTATGCGCTGACAGACAGGACACCGCGTGCGATGGGTGAGTTGAAGTCGCCAGCCAGACGTATCTATCCATCAGATAGCGCGGCGATCTATGGACTTTTTTTTTCCATCAGGACGTAAGGGGATTTTTTTGTGCCAATCAGATGCGTGCGATCGTCGTAATGGCCAGAAAATTTTCTTGCGACTGGCTGCAAAGCCTGCAATAGACGCTGAGAGAGAATTGAAAATCGCACGCACGAAATTGAGAGGGGGCCCAAAATGATGGCTTAGGACGCCGCAACCGACCGAGCGAACGTCTCTCCAATCCATAGAGCATCCCCGCGTTGTCCCCGCCTCTGTGATTCCTACAAATTCTCCACTCCCGCTCCCCGTTCCTTCTCGGTCTAGCGAATTTGTCGAAGCGGGGATTTTCGTATCGAAAACTTTCAGATTCAGGCAAGCCAAGCAGAAGACAGACAATCGATCGAATGGGGATCGTTGTGGCGAGAAAAGCGCACTGTGGGCGTGCGCGGCTCCTCAAAATCGCGCCGCGTGATGGTGTTCATGGCGTGCATGTGTATGGCTCGTGGTGTCCCATGTGGAAGGGGGCTGTTTTCGGCGCTCTCTTGCGCGCTGGAGAAGTAGTGGGATGGGAGAGTCGGCATCTTCGTCCGAGTGCTGCTTGCTCGTTGGGGGTGGCGGCGTGGCAAGGGCAAGAAGATCCATCCCGACACGTGTATAAAGGGCGTTCTCTTATCCGGCCGGCTACAATCAAATCGATTGATTGTCCTACATTTGTTCGCTTCGCTCGCGTCTCGATTTTTTTTCGCTAGATGCGACTCATGGTCGTGGGTCTGGGGTTGAGCAAGGTCTGCCAGACGGATGGGGATACACGGTGCGTCGTCGGGGAAATGCTTCAGAGGGGTATATATACACGACAAAGTGATAGAAAGCGGGTAAACAGCGATGCGAAACACGACAGCAAGAGTAAACTAGGTACGATATTGTCCACGGCGCCACCACTGCAACTTCCTTCCTCAGTAGGGCCGGCAAAAGGGGCAGAGACCAAAAAAAAAAAAGCACAAAGGTAAACACGTAAGGCTGACAATTCCCCGAGGCCTCGACTTGGGCACTCAGAGCCGATTCTGCTGCCGGCTCCCCTCTTCGACGAGTCTGGGTTCTCCTTGACAATCTGGGCAAAAGGCTTCCCGATGTCCCCCCAGTCTCCAAGCACTGTTCCAACCTCGCCTTGAATGTCTCGTAGGCGTCGATCGTCTTCCTGCGCTTTTCTTTGGCAGTATTCTCGTCGACGCGGGTGCACCGCAGGGGGCGGCTCTTGCGATGTCGCCTCAGCGAGTCGGGGCGGGCGAAGAAGTCCCCGCAGGTCTCGCAAAACTCGATCTCGCGAGGATGCGTCTCCATCTTATCGCAATGCCTTTTGAAATCCGCCCAGTTCTTGAAGCCGGCGTCAGGACAGAGCTTGCACTTGAGCACGCGGACAGTACCGCGTGCCCAGTCGGCCGGCTTAGCATCGAGGAGCGCCCGTGCCTCTTCTCAGTCGCCTCGGGATGTAGAAGAGATCGCCCCCTGCCGCCTCTGACTCGCCGTCCTCCTGTGACACTGTGCTGTTTGGTTGGTGCCACATCTCTCCCTTCACACTCCTCTGTGCCCAAGGCAGCTGCTCGGGCACAACCATACCTGTCGAGTCCTGCTGGACGCTTGGCCCCTGCGAGGATCGATGGTAAAGTCCTTGTGCGCTGTGAGCCCGAGCCTCTCGGCTCCGCGTCCTGCCGCCTCGGATTTGCTGTTGATGATTGTGGGGGTCCCGGTGGTAGGCTTGCAACGGGTCCCACTTGTGGACCCGCCTCCCTCCAAGACCCCATGTACGGTGGTTATCTCGGACCTGCCCCTCTTGTATGGGCGTAGTCCGTGACCACCATTGACTTCATGACCTCCATGGTCGAGGCCGCTGTCCACAGTGCGATGTCGCTTGCCAAGCAACTTCTGTGGTGATGTGGAAATGGAGGGACCAGCATCTAGCCCCGCGGGAGGACCGGGCATACAAAGCCCGCCCGGCATCTGCCATGTTGGAAACCTGGAAATCGCCAGCGTTAGCGAAAGCGAGGGTATTGGTGTTTGCCTCGCAAGGACACCGATCAGAGGAGGGCACGTACGTTGGTTGTACAACAGAACTACGATCCGCGCAGTATCCTGGCGCGGCCTGCCCTGCCATGCGGTTGTGCATAGAATGGTGCACTTGGGGCATGATGGTGGGCTGGCCTGACTCATATGGCCAGGCTGACTCCACCTGTGGACTGAAGTTCTGCGAAAACGATCCAGTTGGGATCGGGACCTGTCAACATGTCGAGAGATTAACAGAATTCTTGGACTTGGGTGACTCGTACTCACGCTGTACGGCATGGCAGCCGACTGGGTATGCAAAGATGCGCGGCCACTCCACGAAACATCGCTTGATAGCGATGCAACGGGGTGCGCACTGGTGAGTGCTTATGGGCTGTGTCAAGAAATGATAATGACAGGATAAAGAACGCGACCTACGGGTGGGTGGCACCATCCAAGGACTAGCTGATGTCTGTATCACAAAAATGAATGATTGCCTCCGTTGACGATCACGCGTCGTGTACTCACAAGGTGGGTTGACTGGGGTCGTCTGGGTAGTTGTCGGAGGCGGGACTGAAAGTCCCAGGACCGGGGGCCTCGAAAGTTGGGCAGGCTGATGCCGCCATTGGGCGGGTTTTCAAAACCGCGAAGTTCCAGTCTGTGTACTGCAACGACGAATCAGAATCGTAAGTAAACCCCTCACCATCCCAAAAAGATATGTGCTCACCGTGGGGAAGCCACCCGAGCCCGGTTGAAGTCAAGCGGGGGTTGCGCACCACCCGCGATTCGGACCATACGGATTGGTCCTCTTCCTGTTGCTGAAAAAGGGACCAGAGTGCGAAGTCACTGGCATTGGCAGTGTGGAAGGTTCCATGTGAACACAGTAGTGGTTGAGTGGGGGGTGTTTTCTAGTAGCTGTGGAAGGCAAACCGAGGGGAATGGGCCTGTGGAAGGCGATGCGGACAAGGTCCTTTAAAACGAAGGACGGGCGCTTCCCCGGAGCCCCGGAGGCACGCTTGCGACTGGGCCTCCACAGTTGCGAGCTGGTCCAACCACATGTAGAGGTGCCATGAGGCAGAGGTCCGAGTACTGTTACCCGCCCCGAGATTGCGGTGCTGTTCCTGGTCCAGTTCGTTCGCTTCGTGCTCTCAGCGCCGTTGAAAGGTTCACAAAGGCTTCGATGTGCCCTCGAAATTTTTCTGTAAGGTCTGATTTGTGACAGGCACAAAATTTACCATTGTGTCTTTGATACTGTGGACGGGGCCATTGTGCAGAACCGTAAAAGGGAGAGAAGCAAGCATCAGCTAGCTTTCCAAACCTGGAATTGCCAATAAAGAACGAAAGGTCAAAGCGTGTCTGATGATCTGATCCGGGCAGTGTGTGGCTCGTTGTGAACAGCCAAAAATCCACAAAACTCTAAAAGTCATCTCCGAAGGCGTCAAGATGGCCCATTGATCTGGTGGCGTGGATGGGCAAGAGCATGAAGGTAAATGGCGTGATTGTGCCAGTGCATAGCCTAGACTTGTCGCAATACTCAGGAGTACTCAGTACTCAGGTCGGGTTGTGCCTGTGCCCCATTGATTGCATTCCGAGAGGGAGACAGGACGCGTCAACGCGTCAACGGATGTACAGAACTTGAATGTCACGGTGCTTCACGTTGCCTCCTCCGGGTTTCCTGACGACGCGATGAATGAAACCACATGGACAGGTCTTGATTGTGGAAGGTGAGGCCTGTGAGGTGCGGACTCCATAGTGTCTCCATGACTATTGTTCTGGTCATGCTAGTCGTGATTTTCAGTCAGTATCAACACCGTGGGGTAAAAAGGGGCATCCTAATGAGGAGGGACACAGGCGCTTGCAATTGAGACATCGGCTCGCGTGAGCGGCCAATCCCCCGCTGAGGCCGGCTAAGTGCGCCAGTTGTGGAACGTGCGATACCCTGCCAGAGTACAGTTAGGGTTGTTCACCCGGTACCACATCATGCTCGCTCATCAGGAATCTAGTTTCGAGAGGTTGCTCAACTTGAGCAACCACCAGAAACCACCAGAAACCAGTAAAACCCGGAAACTTGGACACTTGGAAACACAGGTCCACTTTCCTGGAAACCTGTCCGGATGCTCTGGGCTGGAAACCTATGAAACCTGCTGAAACTTAAGAAACCTGCTTAGTGTACCAGAAAAAAACCGGGGACCAGACCGGACTGCAACCGGACCTCCGGTTGTGGTTGGCCCGACTTCCCGTAAAGGCGGTTGTGGTTGCCCGGAAATTGGCATGGTAACCGGTTGTGAACGGGAGCGGGAGCCTAGCGGGCCAGGAAATCGCCGCGTCTTTATCTCCTTTTCGTTGCCAATGCCCTCAGCCGCCGCCAGTTCGCCCACGCCGCCCCTGTCAATATCATCATCAACCTTGAAGATCCGTCCCCTGAGACAATAAGTAGCGACCGTTACAGACACTCCTCCGCACAGCCATTATATTATTGATGCAACGCAAGATACCCTGCCAGAGTACAGTTAGGGTTGTTCACCCGATACCACATCATGCTCGCTGTGCTGCTCCAGATGCGCGCATCATTCGCCTGTTTAGACGAAACACGTCATTCGGCTCAGTCTCAGCGTCGCGTTGTTCCTCCTGAGCGCCTGAGCTTTCGCGCCACTCATTTGGTATCCATGACAGATAGATTGAAGGCTTGTAAACTGCTTGTACTTATCCTCGGGGTACAGTACCTGTCGTATCCGGTCCGCTACACTCCTCTCACTTTGCCTCGCGACAGGTAGCACCACCTCATTACCTTTGTGCGCCCGTGGCCTCAACCATAGACCTTTACTCTTCCTTCGAACTACCCCCGAACCCCGGAATCCAACTAGCGCCGTTCTTGGGTTCATGTACTTGCTGGACAAGCGCCCAGTGTCGGATGGCAGTGTGCCTACGTTCTTGCCGCCCTCTGTACTGTATGGGGAGAGCTGACCCAGATCTCTGAGCCTGGGGCCACGACCTGGTGGCGCGCATAGTACCCGTACTCATGGGTGCGCAAGCGCAAATTCAAGTTGCCACTCCACTCTCGCCATCCTTCCACCCTCTCTTCGACTGGTGAACCTCCCAAATCACTCAGTCACGCGGAGGACAGGATTTGTAGAAACAAACACCATCGCCACCAGGTAGCAGAGTTGGCGTCTCTATATTGTGAAGCGAATATGAGAGGTGTACATGGATGGTGGCGAAAGCGTCGTCGTAGGCCGCGCCGTCGTCGTAGGGTTAGGGCCGTGCTGCAACTCTCTATGGAGCGCGGGTGACGGTGCATACGTTCGAACACTAAATGAATGAACTCGACAAGCCGGGAACTAGGGGACGATATCGAGAATCGATGGACGGACGCGTACTAGGCTGTTGTTTCTGCCGCATTGAACTTGTAAATGGACCCGCGGGAATTCGATATCTCCCTCGTACGACCACTATTGCACTGGAGTCTGCTCACCTTCGTTTTGAGGATGGGCGAACTCCGCTACACTAGAGGTCGTACGATGGCGCAGGTCCACGCGCCCCCAGACCTACTCCGTTCGATTGTCCGGGATAACACCAACATGTACGCCCTCTGCCCATTGAAAAGTGTTGGTTCGTATGTGTGAATCAAGACGTGATGCGCGTGATGGTGCCAGAGGAAGGGGATGGAAGTGACGCGGTGAAAAGGGGCGAAAGGCGCCCGGAGCTGAGCCGACTCACTCGGAGATCGTAATTCGACCACCGACACCGACCTAACTCTCCACTTTCCTATCGACTTGGGCACAACGCAACGCCGGCGGCAACGTGACCCAGGGAGCTCAATATTTCAGAGGCGGGCAATGGCAACGAGGAGAACGGGGTGTACCTATGCAAACCCTGAAATCGGAAAACAAATACATTGTCATTCTTCAACGAACCACGCCGACGATCCTCGTACCAAGGCGGTTAGCTGAAGAGGGAACAGGTGATATAGACAGCATGATTTTGATCGTGCTGGTTTGTCCCAAGGCAGCTGTACCAGTCCCTCCCATGCCAAGTGATTTTCCGCTGCTCATTGCGTCTGTGTCGTCGGTCGTATGCATTCACATCCTCCGGAAAGCTGGCAGAACAGCTGGCGCGTCATCCTCGCCCCGTGCATCGGACAAAGTCCCTCGCAGGACGGGCATGCAGCTAGCTTCCTCCACTGCCTGCCGTTTTTTTCCAGTAGGGCTCACCAGCCCGATCTGTTCAGCCTTTCGAAGCGTCAGGGATGAGGCCGATGAGGGGCCAAGCACGAGTCCCCGCGGCGTTATCGCTGCGCCGAGAAGGATTTTCCCCAGTCTGAATGGAGAACTTCCTAACCTTAGACCTCGCCAGAACAGCTCACGTAACACGACCTGCTCGTACAACTTTTAAGAATTGATAAAGTCAACTGTTAAAAACAAGGGTACGCAAGGTCGTATCGCACCCGACGGGAAATGGATGCTTCATAACTAGACAGAGGTACTGCTATGTGTACGAACTAAAAAAAGAGCCACGACTAGGGAGAAGAAGAGAAAGGCACCAAGTTAGCACTCATGCAGGGCAGCAAGGCCGACCTTGTTCTCCTCAAAACTAAATTTCGTGTAAAAATTTCGCAGGAAGACACCTCCGATGATCATGAAGCCTACAAACCATGAGACGAATTACGAAGTGGGATTAGGTATGACACTGCCCTCACCCGTTGGGAGGCTGGCTTCGACAATTCCGCCAACACAAGGGGCATTCGGACTGTCATCCACCGTGCCTAGGCTGAAACCATCGGGGGGAATAGTGAACCCACGCCCATTATCGCTGAATCTTATGGTGATACTTTTGTTGAAATCACAGGGAACTGGTCCAATGCAAATAAGTCTCGACGGCTCTCCTCTCCACGTTTCACTTACTAGAATAGGATCCATCTCCACCATACGATGAGCCGGGAATGTGATCATAGAAGTCACGAACAGTGCTGGTGTCACCTACTATTGCACTGCTGCCTGTGTCGATGATCGCATATCTCTCGCCGATAACGCTCTCCTCATCGAGGGAGATATCGTGAGATTTCACCATCCAAAAGCCAGGGTTTTGTTCCTGTAGCACATCATGGTTAGCATTGAATCTAAAGGCATGTCAGCGAATCCGTACTTCTACGACATCCAGATAGGTGAAATCTTCATCTGAATACTTCGAGCTGATTCCACCAAGGTGGAGCTCAGAGCAATTGGGGGAAAGGGAAACTCCAAAGACCGCATTGGCGATTTGCTTTTGTTCGACAAGAGACAGAAAGACAGGAGTGGCTCCGATTGGCGAAAGGTTTGGGTAAGCCAAGCCAAGCAGTCCATCCATGTTGGGGGAATAACCGAAGGATCCCGAGTCCTCAGTGGTGTTGGAATCGGGTTTAGCCCGGCACGAGGGAGCATTCCGGTTTGAACTGACACTTAGATAAGATAGTTACGAGCCCACAAACGGGCAAGCGCACACGAGCCCGGGCGCTGACATCGGCAAGCAGAACCTCACGCCCCGATGTCCTTTCACCGCTCGCACCCTACTTAGATTCCCCTTCGCTTCACCTACAACAAAAGGGCCTTGAGGCCTTCCTTACTATACAGTTTGCCACCATGCCACCCGCGGTTATCGCACATAGAAAGTATATAAAAGCGTAGTTAGATTGTCCCTAGAGTACAAGCCACTAGCCTAAGAAACCGTCTCCTCTTCCTCGAAAACTCCCGCGCGTCCTACTTTCGTCCGCTCCCACTTTCTCTAGGTTATGGGCCCTGCCCTGACGCTTTAGTACGCAACCTATTCCACATCACATACTACTCACCTTGTCCCCACGATGCACGGCGACGACACCAAGTCCATCCCCAAGCTCCAAGCCGACGGATCCAACTGGGTCATGTATCGCGACCATCTCATGCTTGCACTTGAGACAAACGGTCTCGACACCCACATCACCAACGACGCCGCGCCCTCAGAATATGTCGCCGCGGGGACAATCGGCAACCTCGACGCCGCCACGCGCTGGAAGAGAGGTGAGGCAATGACGAAGCATCTTATTGCCAGCACCGTGCCCAATAGCGTGTTCAACCAAATCAAGGGCGGCACATGTGCAAAAGAGGTTTGGGAGAAGTTGAAGAGCACCTATGAGGAGCGGTCCAGAGCCATCCGCGTTGACCTGCTCAGGAGGTTCAGAAACAAGCAGTGCGGAGAGAACATGGACGTACGCACTCACTTTGACGAGCTCTCTGATATACGAGAGCAGCTTGCAGCGATGGGCAAAGCCATTGATGACGAGGACTACACTGACCTCCTCCTCGCATCACTCCCATCATCCTACAAGAACACCATCTCTGCCATCAATGCCAGTACCAAGATCAGCAAAGGTGCACTCACACCCGAAATCGTCACTGAACTGGTGATTGCCGACTACGAGCAACTCACTGACACCAAGACCCCCCAAGACCAAGCCCTGTCAGCCGTCACCTCCAAGGGGAAAAGGAGGGACGTCGAATGCTTCAATTGCAAGAAGCGCGGCCACGTTAAGGCCGACTGTTGGGCAAAAGGCGGGGGGAAAGAGGGCCAGGGGCCATCGCGCACAGGTAGACCGCGCGGAGCTGACAGCGCGAACAGCGCGAATGCCGAGGCATGGGCAGCCATGGAAGGCTGGCCGCAGGAAGAGGTGGGCAATGCTGATGAGGATCAGCAGGGGGAAGTCGCCGCAGTTAGCGATGCACGCACCAGTGGGGGGGCCGAGAGCGAGCTCTACGACTCTGGTGCATCCCGCCACATGTCACCCTTCCGCCACAGATTCCTTTCGTATCGCGAAATCGAGCCGCGCCCCATCACCGCTGCTGACAAGCGGGTCTTCTATGCCACAGGGATGGGGGACATGTCCATCAAGGTCCCCAACGGCGAGTCCTTCACTACAGTCACACTCAGAGACGTCTTGCATGCACCAGATATGGCACTCACCATTGTGTCGATCAGCCGGATCACGAAGGCCGGCTACATCGTCGCGTTCGAGGGGAACGCGTGCAGAGTAACCGACAAGCAAGGCAAGACAGTCGGAGTCGTGCGAGCCACCGCAAACGGCTTGTACAAAGTCGACCACACAGAGACTGCCGGCGCAGCCATTGAGGCACTGCCGCTGGCATCGCTCCACCGTCGACTGGGCCACATCGCCCCCGACGCCATCCGCACGTTGGTGCAGCGTGGCACGATAACAGGACTCTCCATCTCTGACAGCACCCCTCTTCCCGTCTGCGATTCGTGCGAGCATGCCAAGACAACACGCAAGGCTATCCGGAAGGAGCGACAAGCGCCTCGTGCTGAGGCTTTTGGTGAGGAGATTCACTCAGACGTCTGGGGCCCCTCCCCTACCAACAGCCTGGGGGGCCGAAGGTACTACGCCACGTTCACAGACGATCACACGCGCTACACGCGCACCTTCATCCTCCGCACCAAAGACGAAACCTTCGCCGCTTACAAGTCGTTTGCGGCATGGGCCAAGACTCAGCACGGCGTGAGCATCAAACGCTTCCATTCCGACCGCGGTGGTGAGTTCACCAGCCGCGACTTCGACCTGTTCCTTCAAGGACAGGGCACCGAGCGGCGCCTCACCACGCACGACACGCCCGAGCACAACGGTATCGCCGAGTCACTGAACCGCCGGCTCGTCGAACGCGTGCGCGCGGTCTTGCACTGCAGCGGCCTGCCCAAAACCCTCTGGGCAGAGGCCATCCAGTTTGCAACTTGGCTTAAGAATCGCACGTCCACCCGCGTCATTGGGGACACCACACCGTACGAACTCCTTCACGGTGAAAAACCTAACCTTGCAGGGCTGCCCGAGTGGGGGCAACGGGTCTGGGTTCACAGCGCGTCCGGCTCCAAGCTCGACGCACGCGCTGTGGAGGGCCGATGGGTAGGCTACGACGCCGACAGCACGCACGCCCACCGCATCTACTGGGCGGGCAAAAACTCCGTGTCGGTCGAGCGCAACGTCAAATTCGTGCCGTCCGCCGCCAGCACTGTGCGCGTCGCTCTCCCCTTGCTGCCTGAGGGGGAGCAGACAGCCACAGACCAGTCAGTCAGCCAGCAAGCGGACACGTCGCCCAGCACAGCCAGCGACACCACAAAAGTCAACCCCTCGACGCCCCCTCTGACACCCTCTCCCTCGGGAACCCCAGTCCCAACCCCCACACGCACCGGCCCCGTGACACGCGCAATGACACGCGCCGCGTCCAAGGCCTCGAGCAGCCCCGACGCAACCGCATATGCAAACGCGCTCAACATTCCCGGCTCCCCCATAGCCGCCAAGCTTCAGGGGGAGCCAAATGGGGAGTGTCCAGCTCCAAACTCTTCTGACAAACCGCCCGCTGATTGCGTTTTTCATGCACAATACGATCCACTCATAGCTGCTGCCATTATCAACTCAGAAGACGACCCAAAGACGCTCCGCGAGGCGCAATCTCGGTCCGACTGGCCATGCTGGAAGGACGCGATGGATCGCGAGATGGAGACGCTCGAGAGGGCCGTGACATGGACCACCGTCCCGCGTCCACCCCACACTAACGTCGTAGGCAGCAAATGGGTCTTCCGGGTCAAACGCAAGTCAGACGGCTCAATTGACAAGTACAAGGCTCGACTCGTCGCAAAAGGGTTCACGCAAATTCACGGCATCGACTATTTCGACACCTACTCGCCCGTAGCGCGGATCGCGAGCTTTCGCGTCGTCTTCGCGCTCGCCGCACGCCTCGACTGGGAGATAGAGTCTTTCGACTTCAACGGCGCGTACCTCAACGGAACCCTCGACGACGACGAAGCCATCTACATGCAAGAGCCTCCAGGGTATGAGTCGGAAGGTAACGGAGCATTTGTCAAACGGCTCTTCAAGGCGTTGTATGGCCTCAAACAGGCAGGCCGGAAGTGGTATGACGCACTGCGCCGCGTACTGATCGAGCTCGGGTTCCGCGTTAGCGACGCAGACCCTGGCGTGTTCTATGCCCGCCTTGACCAGCACATCATCATCATCGTCATCCATGTGGACGACTGCGCCATCACAGGGAGCTCGAAGAAGCTTATCGAGTCCTACAAGTGCAAACTCAATGAGAAGTATTCCCTCACAGACTTGGGGCCTATCAGCTGGCTCCTGGGGATCAAGGTCACTCGCAATCGAGAAGCGAGGACGATCTCACTCTCACAAACCTCCTACATTGAGTCCATAGTCAATCGCTTTAACCTGACTGACGCGAAGCCTGCACCCACCCCAATGGTGCCAGGTATCACTTATTCGAAAACCGATGCCCCATCTGACCCCACCGCGCTCGCGCGCATGAACAGCATCCCGTATAGGGAGGCTGTCGGGAGTCTTATGTACGCGTCCGTAGCCACAAGACCCGACATCACGTTTGCCGTATCGACGCTCTCGCAATTCCTTGAGCACCCGGGAGAAGCGCACTGGGATGCGGTCAAACGCGTCCTCCGCTACCTCCTAGGGACGAAGACGCTTGCGCTGACCTATGGCAGCGAGCGTCACGACCTCGTCGGCTACACAGATGCGGACGGCGCGACGCAGGAGCACCGCAGGGCGATCTCCGGCAGCGCTTTCCTCATAGACGGAGGCACTGTGTCCTGGGGATCCCGCAAGCAGGAGCTCGTCACTCTCTCGACTGCGGAATCCGAGTACGTCGCCGCCACGCACGCAGCAAAGGAAGGGATATGGCTACGGCGCCTCATTGGAGAGCTGCTCGGTCCCATAGAATCCCCGACCACCCTGCACTGCGACAACCAGGCCGCGTGTAAACTCGCGACCACCGACAACTTCCACGCGCGCACGAAGCACATCGACATCAGGTACCATTTTATCCGTCAGACCGTCGACGACGGGACCTTCAAGATAGTCTACTGTCCCACCGACGAGATGGTAGCCGATGCGCTGACGAAGGCGCTGCCTGAGTGGAAGGTGAAGGGATTCAACGCAGCGCTCGGACTGTGCTGCGCTTGAGGGGGAGTGTTGGAATCGGGTTTAGCCCGGCACGAGGGAGCATTCCGGTTTGAACTGACACTTAGATAAGATAGTTACGAGCCCACAAACGGGCAAGCGCACACGAGCCCGGGCGCTGACATCGGCAAGCAGAACCTCACGCCCCGATGTCCTTTCACCGCTCGCACCCTACTTAGATTCCCCTTCGCTTCACCTACAACAAAAGGGCCTTGAGGCCTTCCTTACTATACAGTTTGCCACCATGCCACCCGCGGTTATCGCACATAGAAAGTATATAAAAGCGTAGTTAGATTGTCCCTAGAGTACAAGCCACTAGCCTAAGAAACCGTCTCCTCTTCCTCGAAAACTCCCGCGCGTCCTACTTTCGTCCGCTCCCACTTTCTCTAAGTGGCTGCGACGAGCGTCTGGTGCTCAGCCTGACAAATGTTAATCAAACAATGATTCTCCCGTTCTCTAGCGAAAAACTCGAACCGTGAGACCAGCGATTGAGACAGTGTCTTGGTATAGCTCGCCGGTAGCATCACCAGAAACGTATGCCTCTTCGAACTTCCTCTGGAGATCCACTCCCCCACTCAGCTTCGGGTCATAAAGGTTTGTGATGTTGCCGCAGCCCCCAGCACAATCGGATCTGGCGACGACCATGTCAGCGCTCCCCGAGTCAGGTATAACTGTACAATATTAGATCGACTTATTTTTCTGCAACCTGAAAGAGCGACCACTCACGATTGAATCCTATGTCCCCAATTTTCACCCGGCAAGCCCAAAGGTATATGTCGTCGACGAAAGTGAGCGGCTCAGAGGCGTCACGGACCACCAAGGGATCTCTCTTGCCCGGGGGGGAAGGTGAAATAGCATCCTCGCCTGCAAGGCCCCGAAATTTTCTGGGAGCCAAGAGCTTATTAGAGAGCGTGCGCAGTCTAATAAAGAGACGGACCTGGCGGCATGATCGATTTGGCGTCGAAGACTTTCAACGTGGGCGACACCGTTGGTATCTTGCAGGTTCGAGTGCCTGGTAAGAGGAAGGGACAACCCGTGACGTGCAGGCGTCGATGCAGCCTGGACGATGGAAGAAAAGGAGAGAAGGAAAGGAGCGAAGAGGTACATTTAACAAACGATGGACCTGACTGGCTATCTTGCCAGTGAGACTGAGTAGGCTGAGGAATGGGGTGATACTGAGGGCCTAACGAGGGTCAACAGCTTTTATTCATGTGCACAGGCTAGCACCTTGCACGCATGTAAGCATGAAGTCACCACCACATAGTGCCCAATACTGAGTAGTCGATCCGCGGCGTGGAATCGTTGTTAGAAAGCCCAGAATTTCGGGGTGAATTTGGTTGAGATGATCCGAGTCGCGCACATGCTGAAAGTAGCCCTTTTCATCACCTTTAATCTTCCTGTTGTGCCGAATTCACGGAAGCCTTCGTGGCTTCCTTCGAGCCATTGGTGACTAAGGTGGTATGGGCCGTATGGCTACTTGGAAAAAGAGCAGTGAATAGCGAAGACGAGACGAGCGCGGTCCTCACCCATATATGGCAATTGAGCCGGGTTCCGCTCCGAACCCCGAGCGAGCGGCTAAAGCCCAGGTCAGGTGCGCTGATCCCAGAAGATACGCAGTCAAACTAGTCAAAGCCTATGTTTGATAAAGTGGCCACCATCTCAAACGTTGACCAACTAGTCAAGAATTATCGGTTAGCGGCTCGGATCTGTGCAATCAATCGCTAACAAGGCCCACTGAGCATCTGTATGTGTCTGTAATACGCGATGGACAGCGAATTGCATGTTCCACAAAGTGTGCTGAGGGAGCCAGTCACTTGTTCACCTCAGGTACTGTCCATCAACACAATGCAATGACCCCAATGCCCAAGGCAGTCTCTCGTGGTAATGAATTGACTGCTGAGAGTTGCGGTACATAATCAGCCTCATGGGGTGCAGTGGCGTCGGTGGCGTGAGAGGAATCTATTTCTACCCTTAGCAAGAATCGGAGAACTCAGGGTGCTTCGGGAATACCGCGGGTGTCCATCACCGTGCTACAGTAGTCGCAAATCTTCCCCACACGCCATTCCCAGGCCACCTGCAGTATGGTTACAATTGCATGAATCAATCGCGAGCATGAAAGTGGTAGAGTGGTGGTGATAGCGACGGTTCGAGAAACCATCACCCATAAGCGCATTGTATGCCTGTGAGCATCGTGCAATTTTTCAGCGAACCACCTCGCGTCCGAGGATCTTGGAGGCTCGCATATTCGATTTGGGGTGTTGATTTCGCTTGCGATGAGGTCCCTCTACTTTTCGGAAAATTCCGGGGTAGCTTGCTCGTGTGCTTTCCACCAGCAGCCATTTTATTATTGTGCGAAACCACCTATGTGCGGTGAAAGTTAGTTTGGATTATAACGGGTGATGCAGCTAGGGCTGGTAGATATACATGAGGCATATCTCTCCGAGAGGTCAACAGAGCGGGAGTGAAAACGCACTTTAACCAGGCATTCTAGGCCATTAGCACTCTAATACCAGCTTGATATTCTCATGCGGCATATGGTAGGAAATCAACAGTTCAGCTCCGTTGGATAATTGCGAGCCCTACGGGGTGACTGTTCCATGCTGACGTAAACGGGGTCCAACCCAAACCGACCACAGGTCTATTCATTAGCTCAGGGAATTACAGTCGAAATGCATCACTTCGTCCTTGCCGGCACAATTGCCTTTATCGGACGTCAGCAAGCACTTCTGATGCAGAAACGAGGGAATTACCTTTGTCAATTCATATATACGTCTTTGACTCGCAAACAGGATGGCGGCCGTCAGCACGCTTTGGAGAAGTTTGGGGCCAGCACCCTTGTATATCCCCCCAATGCCCTCGTTAGCGATGATCGTGCGTATCCCATGCAACCCAGAGCGATAACGTGCAGCAGCAGCGTGCCCGGCTTGAAGGCGCGACTTTACGACGCTTCAATAGACATTGTAATAGTCAGAGCTTCCATTAATCACGAGTTGATGGGTTCGAAAGAAAAAAAACCTTGTGACGGCACGAAAATATTGACTTACATATATGGGTACGTTAACCCTGTCGCAACTTTCCAATCACGTGGACGTGTCAACATCAATTTTGTCGTCTGCGTCTGACAGTCTAACGACGTACCAAGCTTGGAGACGGCGCCAAGCAGGAAAAAGTCCCAATCGGTGAGCAGTGCGCCCACGCGACCAGCCATGCGACGGCGGCGTACAAGGGCATTCTTCAGCTGCTCGAAAACAGTGTATTGTAGTACCGGGTTCACGACGAGGACCAGCGCAGGGCCGAGGCCGCGGAAGAACGCAGCAGGCCCGTCGGTACGCAGGAGTCGTGTGGCCGTCGCCAAAAGCCCAAGGCGCTTCATTGGAGGAGTAGAGGTTTCCGCGGAAACGCCATCCATCCCACTCACAGTCTGTGCAGTCTGGATTACCCAGACAGGGTTGGAGATGACACTTGTCGCAGAGCCTGTGAAATTTTTTCTTTGGCTAAGATGCTACAAGCACGATCAACGGAAAGGCGAACCGGCGATCAGCCCAGCAAGGACGGATTCGAGGGTGGAGAGAGCTTGGCTGCCACCCCGAGATCGAAAGATGATGCCCTTCGTATTCTCGTAAAAATAGTAATACACACTAAGCCACGGCGATCACGAGATGAGGTCACATTTACTTTCTCAAAACAAAAGACACACCCGTTGGTCACGGCGATACCGAGAAGACTCGAGTTGAGTCCATTATACAATCCAAGGAAGCCATCACGCTTCAAGAGATCCATCACGACCTGATATGTTGACTGAAGGCGAGCGTCAAAAAGGGATAACACAATTTTTGATCCTCGGAAAAAGATGGCAGTCTCGCTCTCGGAAGACAGTGAGTTACCTTGTTTTCGCACTTCGTCTCGTTCGCCGCACGGGTCGAGATAAAGACTAGCGGGCTATGCGTGCATGGGGGGTAACTACCCTAACACGGCGGATATCGTGTCGAGCACATACTATGTCGCGGTCATAGCCAAAATGCCGCCCGCAGCGCCTGCGGCTGAATGAATGAAAGAGTCATTTGTCATTGTTGAATGCGCGTTCGAAGTTGTTAGCCAGGAAAGAGCTTCTGGATCTGATGTGTGGCGGAAACACTTGAAGAATTGTCGTAAACGTTCTTCACATATACCGAGTTGGTGATGACGGAAGGAGTGCAAAGAGCAGTGACAGTGATGCTCTGGGTTTCGCTCTTATCGTGGCCTGTCGATGCGACGGACGACGCGTCCAACAAAATCACATGATACTAAGTCAAACACGTGACAGACGAGACGATTTTCCGAGCCGAGCCGAGCCGAGCCACGACGTTCGAATTCGCCATTCCCTCTGCGAAAAAACGCGATCGTGTCATGAAGGCCGGCGATACTGGGTGACATTAATTGTCAATGCGGCGTGGGTAGAACGTGACTCCCGACCGTTTGGTACGATCTGGGGTCCCGAACTCGTCGTTGGAGCAGCCAGCGGGCCAGGAAAGAAAATTGGTCGGAAAAGAATGAGAGATTTTGAGTGCTTCTAATGCTTCTTTGATTGCGTAGTGATGCTCTCATTTTACCCACCGCACACCAGCTGAACTAACAAAACGAAGATGTCGGCGCCACTCGTGTCAAGTATCCAGGATGCATCGGTAAACCTGCAATAAACTTTTTCGGCTTGTACGAGCTCGTACAAGCCAAAAAAGGAGCAAAAGTTGGGGAAAATTACAGAAAGTCCCAAAGTTGAAAAGGAACCTAAATTTTGTGGAAAGCTACATTTGGCTGGTGCGAAAAAAAAAATAAAAAGCTATAAAAAGTTATGAAATCCACAAACAGTAATGGCTGTCAGGAAATAGAGGGGAGACAGTTCATTTCATGAAGTTCCAAAAAAAAAAAAGTTTCATTTCTCACTTTTCATCATGAATAGATCCTGGCTTTTGCCACTTTTTAGCTTTTGGACTTAAAAAAGTCAAAAAGTCAGAAAGTTTATGGACATTTTCCCGATGTGAAAAGGAATTTCTGTACTAGAAGCGGCACTGCCGAGTCACGTTGATCTTCAGATCTCAGGAGAAAGAAATCATCTTTGAAAAGTCTGTTTGAATAATGGAACTGAACCCATTGCATTATCAGTCCCGCGGAATGTCATCTTATCCGGCGCTCATAGGCTCAGTCCGGGACGTTTCATCACGGACCACCAATTCTTGGTGATGCGCCAGGCCTATCGAGCACGTTAATTCTATTCTATATGGAGATAAGCCACTTAGAACTTAGCAAGCTGACAAAAGTCTAGGCTATGCGGTTCTGGATATCCCATCATGGCAATACTAATGGGTGTATACGGCTCACATCCGATAGAACCTTCGACAGGTCGTCTTCATTACTCCCCGGAGGCAAGAAACTGGCCGCGTTCCCATGGCCGAGCATGAGCGCCTCGAGGTAGTCAGGTTGGTCACGGTTCGGCACGGCGATGGGCGTGTTCATGCCAAATTATTCGAAAGGAAGGCGAAAAGACGGCGATAGAGATTACGCACTCAAGGAACCAATATACTTTCGTACCCTTTGCCTTCCCGACGAGAAACGTGTGGGATTGTTACCAGGTGCACCAATGAGGTATGTTTAGATCTAGTAATCTGGAACTGGATTGGCTTCTAACCTCCGGGATGAAAAAGCCCCTACATAAAGCGCACACTATAAAGACCCTCGACTTGAGCCCAAAGATGTCAGCATCCGCAGGTGCATTCCTCTCTGTGCTTTGGTCTCTGATCGTTCCGTACACGATGATTTTGACTATTTTTGCTGCTGCGCTCTTCATTGTCCCTTCCGTCAATGCGTTTTGGCGCTTGCCCTGTGCCAAACCGATCCTCGACGCTCGCGTCGACCCTATTGTCAGTCCTGGCAAGCCGAGTAGCCATTCCCATACCGTTATGGGCTCTAGCGGTGCGCATGTCCTCGTACTGCAGCGTTGAAAGTAAATCTGATCCTTCGTGTCAGCTATTGGATTCAGCACTAGTTTTGCGGACCTGCGAAATGCTCAGTGCTCGACATGCAAAGTCAAGGACGACAAATCTGTATATTGGATTCCCAATCTGGTGCGTAGAACACATGCGCGTGAATTCCCATACGGAAATAGTGAATCGTGTTACCATTTCAGTACTATCAATACAAGAACGGATCATTCCAGGCAGTCCCTCACGGAGGAATGCTCGTGTAGGTTTTCAGCGTGTTTTTAACTGTGAAGTACCCTAATCAGTTGTTCAGGTACTATCTTCAGCGCAATGGTCCAAATGAGACTGTGCAACCCTTCCCAGACGGCCTTCGTATATTCACAGGGAACCCATATGCGCGAAGCAACGCAGACACCCCTGAATCTCAGGGAATCTCCTGGCACTGGTTAGTTTTCACTCCTACTGCAACGTTTGTTGATTTCAAGACGTAATTTAGCCTCGATTTCAACGGCCCTCCCCGACCCGAAACCCCAGGATTCGGCGTTACCCACTGCCCAAATGGCCTCAGGGCTCAAGTGTTTTTCCCTGCCTGTTGGGATGGTGTGAACCTCGACTCTTCAGATCACAAGTCTCACATGGCGTTCCCTGACGGTGTCACTACTGGTCTTTGCCCGCCCACACACCCAGTTCACCTCGTGTCCCTCTTCTATGAGGTGTACTACGACTCGGGCCCATTCAGCGATCTGGACGACGGCGGGCGCTTCGTCCTCTCGAACGGCGACCCCACCGGTTACGGTCTGCACGGCGACTTCATGAACGGCTGGGACGGCGACGTACTCACGCGTGCCCTGACGACGTGCACGGCCGACTCTGGCGTCATCGAGGACTGCCCGGTGTTCCAAGACGAGGGCCGCTTCTACTCGGACGCCGACATGAATGCGTGCTCCGCCCCGAACCCGCTCCCGGCGAGCCTATCCTCGGCGTCGTGCCGTACCTCCCTGGCTGCGTCGCGGTGACCGAGGGCCCCGGTCCGGCAAGCCCCGGGGAACTCGACCCGGGGTGCAACGCTCGGAGGTCCGAGCTGGAATCGGAAGCCGGCTTTGCGCCCGCCGCTGTGCTCGCGAGGGCCGGCGTGAACAGACCTCGCTGGCACCGCGCGATGCGTCGACATGGCTCGCACTTCTCGGTCTGACCCGCTCTCCCACGCCGCTGGTCCTCTCACGGTCCCTAACCACACCCACGAATCCACTCTCTTTTCCGCAGCCCTCAATAAGTAGGCATTCCCCTTTTCGTTTTCGTGCGCAGCCGATATGCGCGAGGTTCGCATCGGTCACGCGCGTTCAATTTTTGGTTTGCTTTCACCTTGGTGCCACTGGCATCTTCCTCATTTCTAGTGCGTGGTATTGACGAAACGGAAGATATACCAGTCTGTAGACTAACCCTTCGTACCTATCTATTTGAGTATTTGTGGAAGCACATGTGGAAGGTTTTATTCTGATCGATAAGGTATTTTTGGGGCTCTCTGAGGATTATGTACTGTCTTCCTTTGGTCGTGCGATTGTTAGAAACGAATAGATTGGTCTCGAAGTTTTGATGCCCGATCCCCGCCCATAAATGGGTTTTGTTAGTACTGCGGTGATCTGAGGCTGATATCATGTTCGAGGAAGAGCCCTGTGATTCACCGTAAATAGATGGCCTCCAGGCAACTAACTATGAGCATTAATCTACATCTTAACTGCGTGCCTTGAAAATTAACGATACCTCGTTCCCGGTGGAGTCCTGCCTCCCCGACAGTTATGAAACAGGTTACGTTACAAACCACATTCAGCGATATTCTTGCCCCGAACAACTGTATCTGTGATGAATACAGGGAAGCCTTTGAATAATAGACCGTTCGTTCGGTTCAAAGCGCACAAACATTTTGAGTTGTTGGCAGCTCGGTTAGACCCATCTATTTCCCCAACATCCAAAATAAGCGAAGAATCATAGGGAGATAATTTACGAGAAGAAACAAAGGCAGCTCTTGAGAAGAGTGATGGCGAGAATGCGCAGACTAATTCTTTATCTTGAGGAAATAGCTGAACGAACTGTTGAGCGTCGAGTGGTAGGAGGGGTTTACGCGACGACTGCGGTGGCAGTGACGACATCATTTGAAACAGGAACATGTTAAGATGTCAGTGCGCTTGGGGCACATGCGCTCCCTATCACTGGCATATGACACCCAGTAGGATGATGTTTGAAGGCACCGAATTTGCCCTAGCTTCGCTGTTCTGATAGAACACTACCCCAATTTTGGCGAAAAAAAATATGAGGGTTCGAGAGGTCAGCGGTCAGTCGACGAGTGGCGCTATCAGTGGTCACGGTTGAGCAGAGGAAGAAGAAGATAAGATTACGCACCTTATCTCCCTGTGCAAAGGGAATCTGCGTTGTTCCCAAGACAAGAACATTGCCTTTGCGCGTTGCACCCCGAAAGAAGTCTACTACTGTGAAAGAATGACACGGCGTCCAAATTAATCACCTATGGGCTTCACACGGATGGAGAGACAACAGAAATTCCTAGATGTAGGGATCGGCTTTCGGCGCGCAGGCAGCGCGCATGGGTTTCCAACATGACTGACGAAACAGCATGGGTGGATCGGAGAAGGGTGCCGAAAGGACTCGTCAGCACTTTTTCCCGACCTTCATCGAATGCGAGTGGTCCTTCTTTGGTTAGAAGTCCTCCTCTGGACAAATATTCGGGATTCTATCGGAGATGTGGCCATGGTCATCTGCATGCGTGCATGGACAGCGCAACAGTGGCGCTGGCTGGCGTGAAACGGGTGTCGCACACGTGATCTCGCCACGTACCGCAGTTGAGCACCTCTTACCTCTCATCATCTAACGACACTGTCGGTACCAAAGAGGTAAAGAGGCCAATCTCGCCTCGAGGGATCGGGTGACTGCTCGGAAACATGATCATAGCCCTTGCTAGTGATAGGAGGGTGCACAGAGTATTGGTCGAAATGGAAATGCCCTCAAGGCATTTGGGGGAAAAAATCGATCGAGCTTCTTTCGTGTATATGGCAAGTCTCTTTCTGACTCTGGGATCACGCGTCAGCTGAATGCCCAGGTGTTGGCGACTGGTGAGCTCGGTGTATGGCTGGCGAGAAAAAGTACCAAACCGAGCTGGCTCCGTCATTGGATTCAACACACAGAACTGGCGTATTTTTATCAATGCATCTGGTTATAATGATCACGGCGTACCACCAGCCTGAGGGTGGTCGCATTGTTGTAATATCCCGCGCTCCATGGACGGGTACACCAGATCCCGTGCGGAGATACGTCGCTCCCAGAACTTGACTGCGGTACCATTTATATTGGAGGCATGCGGCGTGACTTTTGGGGAAACTTGCGCCTCGTGTCGGTCACCACACTACTGCAGGTCCTGGTTCTGGCTGGGTCATCGGAAGGACCAGCGAATGCGACCGGGATTGCGCATGGGCGATGGCGGGGTGATCAACCTGACGACGTGTTTAAACCGACGATGAGCGATGCGAACTGCGCATTATTTTTGGGGAAAGGGCGAAAAGACGGCCATAGAAAACTCCAAGAAAGAATATCGCTATCGGTTTCGTGCTCGTTGTCCTCGCGAAACAAAAGATTGTTGCTAGGCGTACCAAAGACGTACGTTTGACTCTGACATCTTTCCACGGCGCTGCTGCTCGCCGTAATGAATAATTCCCCCGCGAGTGCTGCCACATAAAGTCCTTCCAGTTTGGTCACTTTGCCACTATTCGCAGCTGCCCTTTTCCTCCTCTCCTTTTCGTCCCTCCTTTTGTGTCTTTTTTCTCGTTTGTACCTGGTACAAATGATTGTCACTCTTTTTGCCATAGGGCTCCTGCTTATCCCTTCCACTACCGCATTCTGGCGCCTGCCATGCACAAAACCAGTTTTGGATGCCAGAGCGGACCCCATCGTGAATCCTGGCAGGCCGAGTGGCCACGCTCACACTATCATGGGTTCAAGTGGTGCGTCTCCTCGTGGAGTATCGGCGAAAGTCAATCTAACCGGCCGTATCAGCCATTGGCTATAGTACTACTTTTGCCGACTTGCGTAATTCAGACTGCACAACCTGCAAAGTCAAGGACGACAAGTCTGCATATTGGATTCCAGAGCTGGTACGTAGCTTATTGGCATCCTATATGCGCACTGGATACGACAGGTCGATTGTCAACTTTAGTACTATCAGTACAAGAACGGATCATTCCAGGCCGTCAGTCACGGAGGGATGCTCGTGTGGGTCCCCCAGTGCGATTTGAATGGCGAAGATTCCCTGATTAGTGCTGCAGCTACTATCTCCAGCGCGGCGCCGCCAACGAGACCGTGCAGGCATTTCCGGATGGCCTCCGCCTTCTCGCTGGAAACCCATTTCTCCGAAGTTACGCAGGCACTCCCGAGGCTAAAGCGATCTCTTGGAAATGGTCGGTCTCTTTCTCAAACCTTTTACGATGACTAACCCGAGGGCGCGATCAGCATCGACTTCAATGGTCCTCCGGAACAGCAGACCCCGGGATTCGCCAACAACACTCACTGTCCAAGTGGTCTCAGGGCCCAAGTTTTCTTCCCTTCCTGCTGGGACGGAAAGAACCTCGACTCGCCGGACCACAAGTCGCATATGGCTTACCCCGATGGTGTCGACAGCGGCCAGTGCCCGCCCTCGTATCCGATCCGCCTTGTTTCCATCTTCTTCGAAGTATACTTCGAGGTGGCGCCATTCAACGCTCTGCAGACGGCGGGCGCTTCGTTCTCGCGAACGGCGACCCGACGGTTACGGACTACACGCTGACTTCATGAATGGCTGGGATCGCAACGTACTCGAGCGCGCCGTGGTGAAGTGTACGGCCGACTCTGGCGTCGTCGAGGACTGTCCCGTGTTCAAAGACGAGGGCCGCTTCTACACCGACGATGAGAACAATGCTTGCTCTGCGACGAATCCTTTGCCTGGAGAGAAGGTTGGCCCGGGCACCCTGCTGCCGACCCTGCCCGGCTGCGTCGCAGTGACCGAGGGCCCTGCGCCGGCCACACCTGCGGACCTTGTTCCGGGATGCGTGCCCGGGGGCGGAAACGGGAATGGGAGCCCGAATCCGCTACCAAACACGACCTCCATTTCTGCGCCTACTTCGACTTCCTTGTCGTCTGAACATGTGCCTACTGCGTCTCCTCCGAGCAAAGCCACTTCCCCCGCTTTGTCCGGGCAGACGTCCCATTCTTCCACCAGCATTCCTGTAACGTCACCACCGTCCACCACGTCCTTGAGGCCTATGACCCACCTGACCTCCCCAAGCACACCCAGCGTGTACGGTGACGGAAGTCATACTTCGGTTCCACCGCCGCGTTCCAGCGAGGTGAAACACAGCCCACATGGAGCCGCCCCAGCGCCAGTACCATCGTCAGCGCATACTAAGGAGGCGACTTCGACCCCCAAAACGAACATCACGGTCAAGCACCTGCCGACGACAGTCGCCACTGAAAGTCCCGTTCCACCACTACCCCTTAGCCACCATAAACACAAGCAACATCACAAGCCCGTGTACCACCAGGACAACCACCATTACCACCACCACGGACACGGAGATGGAAATGGACATGGACATGGGCATCACCCGCCTGGTCACGAGATGAAGTACGAACAAGGAGATAATATGGAATACTGCGACGAGGAAGTGCCTCCGAGTTATCGCCCTGGCAGGAAGACCCGTTCCGTGCTCGCGCACCGCCGGCACCATGCGAAACGCGGGCATGGGTCGCGCATGTTACTCTGACCTCTCCTTCGGTCCCACCTTCACTCACCGCGCCACTCGGGCTCTTCCATCCCCGAGGTTTTTCCATCTACACCCGAGAGCGCACTTCTTTTCCTTGTTTGAACGCGTGGCTTCCTTTCCCAATTTTTTTTTTCTTTTGCTTGCGCTCCATGGATGCCTAGCACGCGCGTCGGTGACGCTCTTTCTTGTCCTGTCCATTTACTTTTGCACCTGTGCCACAGCACGTTGTTCCTCTCCACTTATGCCTTGCCACTTTCCTACGCGCACGGCATTCACAGACATATCCCGCAACTGCACTGCTTGAGTTTTATCGTGACATGTGCACATGTTACCGCTGTCGAACAGCCCTGTTACCAGGATCAACCCAATGTTATGTATATATGTTCTTCGGTTCCTAAGTTCGCGAATTCGGAGAACTCAGATCAGATTGGATCTTAGGATATTGTTGATCCTTGCACCATGTGGGTTCTCGACGCTTGATAAGATCATTAAGACGGGACTCGGAAGGTCATCCGGTCATCTGTTATCATGGACATCCAAAGAGGAAGTAGGGCATTCTCGTGCTGTGATGAAGGGCATTAACGGATGCTCTCAATTGGATAGAATGGTTTCCGCACAAAATTGAGAATTAATCAAATTTCACAGTGGCCTTTGGCTGGTAGCGTGTATTCTCGAAAGAGACGAGCTGCTGCGATTGAACCCTTTGCCAATTTGGGGCGTGTGAATATCTTCAAGTGGCTACAGTCTGTTTGGTGGTGTTTGTCTCACCTTGTTCTCTCATGGACTCGGACTTGAAGAACGAGAATGCCTCTCCTACCCTCGCAGCGTTCCCAGCTGTCCACCCCTCGGGTGAAAAAGAAAGTTCTGTGAAGGAGATGGAGGACAAAACTCCTGCAGGTCAACCCATCGTTGACCGCGAAAAAGTCTGTCAAACCTCTCACGTCACAGCCGAATAGCCTTAACACCCTTTCCCCGCGCACGTAGACTGCGCCGTTTCTCATACGCGCATTTGTCAAAGTTGGCTCATTTCACCGGCTGGCCCAATTCCAAGACGGCCCTCTTCCGGTCGCAGATGAGTTACAGATATTCACGTGGTACGTTCACAATGCGATGCACGTTCAGACAAGGTGGACGCGCGCGCGTCGAGGCCTGACGAGATCTCCCAAAAGGAAAGACGCCACGCTCTTCGAGCTCCTCACCACCATCCGCAACTCTGCGCCGAGCACGCTCGAGTACCGCCACCCACACGCGCGCTACTCGTTCCGCACGATCTACGCCGACGCGGGCAACCGCGGGCAGTTCGCGCTGAAGGACCTCGGCGTCGTGTACTCGCGCGACACGCTCGGCGACCTCGGCACCGTCGAGCAGCTGCTCGACGACGACACCGCGGCGCAGGACAACGCAGCGCGCCAGAAGGACGCGCGCACGCTCGACGAGCTCCGCTTCGTCCCCGGCGACTACCTCTGCGTCTCCGTGATGCTCCCCAAGAACGTCCAGGCGAACTTCTCCGCCGACCCGTCCGCGCCGAAGGGCCAGGGCCAGGGGCCCGGCGGGTCCCCGTTGTCCCCCACGCCGGCGAACGGCTGGAAGAGCGCCGGGGGACTCGGCCGCGGCGCGGGTGCGCCCTCGGGGCCCGGTGCGCCGCCGCTCGCCGCGGGCCGTGGAGGGGGACATTGGCGCGGCGGGTCGGATGCGCCTCCTCAGCCTGCTCGCGGTCGCGATTTTGGTGCTGGCCGCGGGGACCGCGATCGCGATCGGGACCGAGAGCGGGAACGGGAACGAGACCGCGATGGGGGGCGGTTCAGGGATGAGAGGGATAGGCGTCCGCGCCGCCCAGGAGGAGTCACCGCCTGCGCGAGTGCCGTGGGGTGACCGGGATAGGGGGGTGAGGGATAGACGGTCCTGTCTCGTTCGCGCTCTCCGCTCGCCACCGCCACGCAGGCGGCGGTAATGTTGGTGTTGTTGTGTGTTATTTGAAATTGTTTTGTTCGCTTGGCGGATGTGCCGGACCGTAAAATGAACATGAGAATTGCGGCCTCGTGTGTTGTAGCGCTGGCCGAGGTCGAGACTCGAGGCCCGCATACATCGAGCCCCCTCGGTTCTCCGTCCTACACGACCGCCCATCTGGTATCTATGGGCAACAGCTTTTCTAGAGATGAAAGATACCAAATACCGCCGGGGTTTATGCCCACAGTCCATCCATATCCCCCATTCGCGACGTCCACGAGTTGGAACCCTTTCAAACGGAACAAGATGAGGAAAAGGGAGAAAGCCCTAGAGAATATCTCTATACGACTCCCATGATTTTTCAGTATCCGGGTGCATTCACAGGTGCGTCGGGATTCAGTGATCTACCAACGCCCATCCGATGACGTCCACGTGCAGTGACCCAACCAGGGCAGAACATAGTGCAGCCCGGCATCCCGCAAGTGCATACTGCTATCCCCATCGCCCCCATGGGTGCGAATGCCATGGCTACACAAGTTCCTGTTTCAACAGCTCCGATGGTAGTTGCAGGTGCCGGTGCCGCTCCCGCACCAGGGGCTGGAGGTGCTGGTGCACCGGTGATCCCATCCCAGATGATGCCGATGACTTTCCCTGGCGCCTTTGATTACTCCGCCATGCTAGATCGCGGTGCCACTGCCCCGTCATCCCTCGCCGCTCTCGTCGCTCCGAACGTCGCAGCCGCCGGCGTAGTCCAACGTCATCGGCGGAGTCCAGTGGGAGCGAGACAGACTCACGCTACTCAAGTCCGGGCTCGTACGATTCCGCAGATTACGATGGCCATCACCGCTCTAGCAGTGGGCACAATCCCTCCCGCGTCCGCCCAAGGATGTTCTCTCGAGCACACCCTTCCGGTCTATCCTCACGCAGCTCCCGAGTGCGCAGTACAATTCCTGGGGCATCGGTGGGACCAGTTCCTATGTTCCCGAATCGCAATCCCAGCCCCAGCCAACCACGTACAGCAACATCCGGCCCCGCAGGCAGCGCCGTCGGCGGCAGCGCGACCAGTTCTCCATGCCGTCACTGCCAGCTGCGGTGAATGCCCTGACTCGACCATTCGTCACGCATGGGATGACCATGCCCGAGCCGCAGCCCGCACCGCCGCCACCCCCATCGGGCCCTTCGATGACCCCCCGCGCACCCCCGGTCTTCCAGCATAGCCCGCAAATGCACATGCCCAGCCCCGACATGGGGCCGCAAGGACCACCCGTGATTCCCCAAGGCATGATGCCGATGCCCAGCCCCGCCCCTGCCGGCTCGACGCCCTTCGTCGGCCGAGGCCTCAGCACCCCCCGGACGCCCCATGCGTCGGCGATGCCCCCGCACGGCCACACGATGCCGGCAGGCGCCGGCTTCGCACCAAGCCCCTCGCCCGGGCATGTGCCGATGCCGATGCCTTCGCCCTCGATGGGGCACGGCACGCGGCCGCAGACGCCGATGATCCCGCCACCGGGCAGCATGCTGCCGCCCACGGTGGGGATGGCGATGCCGTCGCCGTCGCTGGGCCAGGGCGCGGGCCCGGTGCAGGGCGTGCTCAAGTTCAACGGGTACGGGGAGCACTCGGGCCTGCTGTACCACTCGCCGCACACGGTGCTGTACCAGGAGGAGCTGTACCCGACCGCGCTGCACCTGTTCGAGGCGCGCAAGTTCCTCGATCATCGGCCGGACCTCGCAGAGAGCATTCGGCAGTGCGAGCGCGTCGACCAGGTGACTGCGATCAGCGCGGAGCTGGCGGAGTACACGCGGCGGGACTGGGGTACTGTCGCGCTAAGCACGGTGAGTCGTTCGTTCATTCTTCGGTTTTTCATGGGGGTTTTTGGTATCTGTTGGTTAACCGTTCGCGCTTTTTCGGTGGGGGGCGTTTTAGATGGACGAGGTGCTGTACCTCAAGTTCCGCCAACACGGGGATCTGCGCACGTTGCTCCTCAACACGTACCCCTTGGAGCTCGTCTATGTCGAGTCGGGCGACCAATTCTGGGGCGACGGTGCTGGGACGGGCATGAACGAGCTCGGAAATTCACTCATGCGCGTACGCGAGCTGCTACGCCGCGAAGCGAATATGTGAGCAATCGTCACGAACACAAGAAGGCGAACAAAAACGATCAACAATTTTATGGCCAATTCTACGCTTTGAATTTCTTGTTTTTATATTTTCTGACATGTGTGAGTGGTAGTGGGTTTCCTTTTTTTTTCTTAGTTGCTGTTTTGTACTTCTATCAAGTAGGTGTTTTGGCGACGACCGGGATCGTCGCCTGTACCACATCCCTATCTTCTAGTCTGCTTGCGTGCACACACTTGGCCGCAAACTTGTTTTCTGACCCGTTCCTACAGTTATTTCTTTCTCTCTTCAAAGCTGTATCGCTCTACTCACGTCCATACCTATGCCCATGTCATCACCATGACCCATCATCTCACGTTACCCACTTGCATATGCCATAACGCGATATCTTACCCCCACCCGAGTCGAATATAGCAAACAATTTAGATGATCTTCGTACCGAGTCGAGGAGAGGGATCCGGGTGTTCTTTTTGTCAAAAATCTACATTGAGAGCTCAATATTCTCAACCATAAGGTAAGATCTCGGACAAGGTGTGTATGAGAGAGCATTAAGTCGTCCTGGTTGCAGTAATAGACAACGAATGTAATAGCCAGAGCTAGAAGCTGACCAGTGCTGACCGGCGCTGACCTGAAGGGACTCAGGATGCAATTGGAACTTTGGTTCCGATCAGATTCCGACGGGAGTTCGATGTACATCTTCTGATGGAAAAAACTGATAGAAGTCGTCGAAAGGAAGTCGTGGTCTTCGCTCTCGTCTTAACAAGGGGTCATTGTACCCCGCTAGGGACGCTGCGTCGAAGATACTACTAGTACGGAACGTGCGGAGCCCACGGGGCGATTCATAACCAAAAGCATTCAGAGAAAAGACGGAAAAAGGCGGGAGGAGGAGAGTGTTGGTCTATTACGAGTAGGAGTCCGGATGTATGACGAAACCGTCAGCCACGGCTGAACTTGATAGCCGTGGGCTCGTCAAGGTAGGGCGGGGACTCGGGCAATTTGGAGGTGAGGGCAAGGTTTGGAGCGGCCTTTACTACGTGCCGACAGCGTTGGCCGTCAACGGCCCAGATGGGTGTTGCATCGCGATGGACTTTCTTTGGCTGGTAAAAAGCGCTCATGATGCAATGCCAGTGGGGTCCGGTCAGTTTGAAAGTGTCTCTGTGGACTCCTTTCCTTTGATGACCCGAACACCCTAGAAAGATCTCAGGGCATAGCACATGCGACACATTCCTGTCAGGTGGATGTTCAGAAGAACGCTGGACTGGCCCCTTCCCTTTGGTCCTCAAACTTATCTCCAAGTGATTTTGGCATCATCGGATTGAACTCCAAAGGGTGTGCCCCCGTTTCACAGGCAGAAATACAACAGCCACAGCTGAGGAGAGGCTAAGCAGGGAATGAGAAATTTTCCTACCGTGCGAGAGGCTGGAAAAAAGTTGCGCAGATAGAAACGACGCACTGGTCTTTTGTGACAACAGGATACATGCCTCGCACCCGAAGAAATAGAGGGGATGAACCATAAGAGGGAAGAGATGCGCTGAAGGTCAAGGCGACTGCCACGATGGCATTTGGGCATTTGACAACGTTGACATTGACAACGAAGACGCTCTGCGAGCTCGGTGAGCGACACCACCCGTCACATGCATCTACCGACAGCAAAGGTTTGAGACAACTCCCAGACAACACTCACACAACTAGATTACACGCAGTATCATTACCTACTCTACACAGAAGCTACGTCAAACCCAAACCCGCCTTCACTCAACACTATTTCAACGTTTCAACAATTTCAAATGGCCAGGCACGGCACTGCAAGTCGTACATCTCAAGAACTTTTGGCGGAAGGGCGACACAAGTGGGTCTATGAGACAAGAAGTGGATTAAGAAAAGTAGGAATAACGTACAATCTACAATTATGGCTTGCGATGTCCAATGTTTATCGTTTATCTTCTACCTTCATATGGATTCTGATAAGAACTGGACGATACGACGGTACCCTCTTGCTAATGCGCCCTGGGACGGTGTCTGGCCGTCCGTGTCCTGTGCTATCGAATCGGCGCCCTGCTCGAGAAGTATCCTGGATTCCACATCTCTCTGCCGCACAAAGTGAATTGGTGTCCTGCCGTTCTTGGTCCGTGCTGTCGGATCTGCGCCCCACTCGAGAAGCGTCCGAATGCCTTCCGCATTTCCCCACTCCGACGCAAAGTGCAATGGTGTCCAGCCGTCCTTGGTCCGTGCTGTCGGATCTGCGTCCCGCTCGAGAAGCGTCCGAATGCCTTCCACATTTCCCCACTTCGACGCAATGTGCAATGGTGTCCAGCCATCCTTGGTCCGTGCTGTCGGATCTGCGCCCCGCTCGAGAAGCGTCCTAATGCCTTCCACATTTCCCCACTCCGACGCAATGTGCAATGGTGTCTGGCCGTTCTTGGTCCGTGCTGTCGGATCTGCGCCCAGCTCGAGAAGCGTCCGAATGCCTTCCACATTTCCCTGACGCGACGCAAAGTGCAATGGTGTCCGGCCGTTCTTGGTCCATGCTGTCGGATCTGCGCCCCGCTCGAGAAGCGTCCGAATGCTTTCCACATTTCCCCTCTGCGACGCAAAGTGCAATGGTGTCTGGCCGTCCTTGGTCCGTGCTGTCGGATCTGCGCCCCGCTCGAGAAGCGTCCGAATGTCTTCCACATTTTCGTTCTCCGACGCAAAGTGCAATGGTGTCTTGCCGTCCTTGGTCCGTGCTGTCGGATCTGCGCCCCGCTCGAGAAGCGTCCGAATGCCTTCCACATTTCCCCACTCCGACGCAATGTGCAATGGTGTCTTGCCGCTCTTGTCCTTTGCTGTTGGATCTGCGCCCCGCTCGAGAAGCACCCGAACGACTCCTGCATGTCCCCTGCGCGACGCCACATCCAATGCAGTCGACTCCTCGAACGCCCGAGAGTGCACGTCCTGTGAGCGCGCGATCACCAGGTACTCCACAATTCTCTCCAAGCCACAAAGGGCTGCGTAATGCAACGCTGTCCCTCGGGGTTTCAATGACCTTCCGTCACGTGCTTTTCGCGTCCGCGAATTCAATGCTGGATCGTATATCCATAACCAGATCCCAAGATGTGGCTTGCTCGGGTCGAACAACCTTTTCATCCCTTCCTCCGCGTTCGCTGAAACATTTTCAAATCGGGCATGGTCAAGCCAGTGCTCCGCAGCGTAGTCGGCCAGGGGGAATTTCTCCAGGCCGTCTTCAGTGATGCTTGTATCCAGGTGGAGCAGGATGCCCAGACACGCTCGCGCGACAACGGTGTGAGCGGATGTCAAGGAAGTGTGGTAACGGCGGGGATTTTCGTCATTTGCTTTGGCAAGGCGGTCAGACATCAGGAACTCCTTCACCGAAAAGTGAGAGAACTGAATCACTGATCGGCCCCTTTCATTGACGACGGACAGCAAGGTGGAACAGATGGATAGCACTGCATCCAATGGATCTTCCGAGCGCCAGCCCTCGTGGAATCCCGGAATCGGCTCTCCCTTGAACTCAAACGCAAGAAACTCAGCGAGTTCCTTTACACGGAGAGGCCGGGAGGCCACGGCGACGCATTGGAACAGACGGTGGGCAAGGCTCCAGTCCGCCTTTTTAATCTGTCGCAACGTTCGCGAGTACGTCTCGTCGAGGCTCTCTGGTAATTCGGCTAGCGCTTGCCGTAGAGATACTGGGTGGCAACCGCGAAGGTAAACCTGCTGACAATACACCCATCGGAACCTGCGTAATGGGTATCAGCGACCCTTCAACCATTCCGCTGTTGATTCCTTACATTCCGTTAGCGTTTCTTGTCAGGACATCAATCACCATTTCCTTGTCCTCTGCTTTCCACCTTCGGTTTTCTGGGTCTTCACTGATGACCGACTTGATATAGTTGTTGATATCCTCGATCTGTCCGCTCTCGTCATGCAGGGAAACAGAACGAAAAGCCAACGAGTCCAGAGCCAATTTGATGTCCATCTCGGGTCGGCTGGTAATGCATATCCGCACATTCGGAAGCTTCGAGTTGACAAGTTTTTGTAAAAATGTTAGGACATCCCTCCGGGAGTACGGGTTGTCGGAAGTAGCTGGACATTCATCCAGGCCATCAACAATAAGGTAGACAGGGGCTTGCCCCGGAAGCTCGAGTAGCTTCGTTAAACACTCGACAAGTATATCATCGCTGGGATGTTGCGAGCCATTTTTGTGCTCCGAGTATAATTTTGAAAGAATCCCGCAGTAGGAGTCGGATTGATAACACAGCTGAACTAGGAGAGATGAGATCAGCCCACGCAAGTCCTTCTTGTCATCCTCCCTAAAGTCGCAATAAAAGAAGGCGAGCGAGGTAAGCCCTGATTTCTGCATGGTTTTGATATCCTCGATAATTGAGGAGCTGCACAGCACAATAAGCTCCAAATACGGAAACGTCGAAAAGGCTAACGTACCAAATTACGCTCTTTCCCGCACCCGCTACAATCGGGAAAACCATCAGTCTTTCTCGGAAGCGTGCCGGCTGCATGGCAACTCACGTTTCCCATGAATCCATAAAAGGGAACTCGGCCCGGACTTCTTCCATTCCGAGAGGATATCACCGTCGGCAAACCATGCCGCCGTCCCTCTGTGATGCGATTTGCGAGCGATGTGATGATTTTTCCACGGATCGGGAGGAGAGAGCCATTTCCGGACATCTTGCTGTAACTTGTCGTCTGCCAAATAATCTCAGTGTTTCCGGTTCGCAGAGGCAACAGTTCGATATAACCCACATTTCATTTTGTTCATTTCGCATGACATTTGCTGCATCGTTTCTATCCCTCAATCAGACACGGTGAAGCTAATTGGAACCAGTAAAACATACCGAGGGCAGCTCGGAAAGTGTTAATCGATGCCTTGCCGTCTAGAGGGAGTGGCGCTCAACAGACGGCCGCGACAAGTCATGTGCGTTTGCTCACCGTCCATGTTCATGAATGTCTTCACGTTTTGCACGAGACCATAAACAACCTCCAGAGTCTGTGCTGCTGTCGTGCGAGCCTCGTCCTGCGTGAGTCGATCCAGCCTTTGCAGCACAGCCTCCACTTCGTTATCTCCCAAAAGCTTCTTTACCAGTTTCACTGTGCTACGTTCAGGTCAACTGGGTAATCAACGAGGTCAGACTCACATGGTCGCTTCTGCTTAACCTGCTTGGTCACCAGGGCAAGGGTCGAAAGTAGCTCCACCATTATTTTAACGATCATTTCCGCCATTGCCGCTGTTGGAGAGATTTTGGTGTATATATCAAGACGACCGAGGAAGCGTCCGATAGACTCGAGCAAGTCGACCAGGGCATCGTAGCTCGCACCAACGTCCTTGACCGCCTGATACATTTAAATGTCACAAAGATACGCATGTCAGGAGCGAGGGAAGGCACATACAGCGAGCAGGACAGCGACGCCCGAGAGTATTGCCTTCGCAGGTGGAAACGGCTGTGGAAATAACGATCAGAGAGGTGGGACGCCAGTTAGCACCCTGCAGCGTACCACACTAACGACTTCGCTGAGGGTAGTGCTATTTGAGAGTGCATGGACCGCTGACACGGCACTCTTCAGCGACTTCATGATTCTGCCGTTGTTTCCCCGAAATTCAGTAAAGGCGTGCGTTTGCTGTTGAAGAATATCGAGAACGGAGTCGACTGAATTACAACCCTGGAGTTGCTCGGCGAGTGGATGTCTGGCCAATTTTGTGCCCGTCTGCTTCTCGTAGTCTTGCAAGGCGTGCTCGAATAGCTCTCGGAAATGAGAGGCTTGTGAGTAATCTGTCATATTGCAAACGGTGGAGAAATGTAGCTTTGGGGAAGCGAGATGGACCTCTGTGAGGAAGTAGTGGCTAGGCGGAAGGATGAGGTGGTGGTGGGTTGAGGGGAAGGACGAGGAGACTGCCTCGCTATCGATGGCAGGCAGCGCATGTCAATTGCCCGAAGCAGGAGGGCATAAATTGCCATTGAGCGATATTGAGCGCTCGAATGCGGTCTCGAACCACGGATGAGTCGATCGATTGAAGGCGTGCGAAGACACGTGGACGAGTGGCAGTGAGCTGTCTCACGGGTACCTCGTCCACGATCTTTTTTTTTTTTTTTTTTTTTTTTTAATTCCATTAACGTGCGTCTCGGGGTGCAGAACCCCACGTAGCACTATCTGTATGTACTTTACATTTCTGGGTATCTACGAGTATGTGGTTTTATCAGTTTATAGTAATAGTGACCTATTCTGTGTCCAGCATGTAGCTGAACTCCCAACGGCCACTGAGGCATATAACGAGCACATTACTAATGTGCAAAGGGCCCTGGTGTGAGGCTATCGACTTTACCGGGGTGAGTGGGTAGAGCTTGATAGGTGGGCTCCTTGTGATCGTTTTGCTGCCTGAGTATGAGAGTGTTGCTGTGCGGCGCCTAAGAGAAGGCCCGAGCATGGCTCGTTTGACGGGAGTTGACGTGGGCAGGCGTGCGCCGGCCTGCGCCCGAGGTTGGTGTCTGCTGAGAGTGTCGTTGTCGTTGCGTCTTCCTGGGGTTTGCTCTGCTTGCTTTTGGCGTGACTTCTCCGGACTCTTGAGGGGACCGTGGTGTGAAAGCGAGTCTTTTTGGGGGTTGCTGAGTTTGGGAGCTTGTGCTGGCGTTGAGTGAGGAGAGGGAGGGCGCCTTGCGTTTTTGGGGTGATTGCGGGAGGGTTTCTGTTGCGAGATCGGGGGAGCAGACGGGCGTTGGGCGGAGAGTTGCAGTTGACAGCAGTATTGGCGACACCGGTGTTCCGTCGGACCAGAATAATTGGGCAGGGGGTGTTGGGGCTATCGGTTCAGGGACTTCTAGCTCCGTTGGTGAGGGAGGAGGTGGGGGGGAGGCAGTGGGTGCGGAAGGGGGGTTTTTCGATTTGGGGGGACGCTGCTTCCACCTTTTCACAGTAGCACGTGCGCCAAAGGCGTATAGGTGCTTTTCTGCCAGCAGCGATTTAGCTAGCGATCCATCCGGGTCCTCGAATGCCACGACGAGTGAGGAGGATGAGCCTGCTGTGTACTGGGAGGGGGGGCGGACCCAGTTGGGTTTCTGGGTGACTAGGAGGGATGCGTATATGGGGTTTTCGCTTGCGAAGGCCTCGTGGCATTCTTCAGCGCTGTACGCGTGCGCCCGGTCTGGGAGGACTCCTGTGGGGGTGCCGTTGATGAGAATTTTGGACCATTTGACGTTTGGTCTCGCTATAGGGAGGGGAGAGGGGTCGTCTTTAGACCAGATTTGGTCCTCAGCGAGGGCCAGGGCGAGGGTGTCTGTACTGTTCCGGAGTTGTTGGGCTGTGGTCATGTGTCCACCGGTGATCACGAGGTTGCGGTTAGCAGTCCACCGCGTGGCTGCTATTCGCACCTGGTGATGAGGTGACGACCTTAAGGCCTCGTTGAAAATTTCGGTGAGATGAGCTGGCCTTGGCCGGATATCATCGTCATCGAGGGGCGTGCCCTTAAGGTCCATTACGAGACTGGCTCGCGGTGACCTGGTGGCAGCCGCCTTAGCGTATGAGGGGGCGGTTGGTGAGGTGGACTCCCCCGCCCTTGCTGCTGTGGGAGGGGAGGGGGGTTTGTTGGAGCGGTTGCTTGCCTTCTGGAGAAGGGTGTTCACTGATTTTGACAGCGCGTTGAGTGACGACTTGATCTCGCTGATCTCATCTTTATGGTGAGGGGGGAGTTGAGAAGGCAGGGCGGTGAGCTTTGAGATGCAGGGGGTGGAGAGGAATGCGGTCAGGATGGATTGGAGTTCTTCCCTTTGCTGGGCTGTGGTGTTTCCGCCTGAGTCTAGGGCGGAGCAACCTTCTGCGGCAGCTTGGAGAATTTTACGTAATTTTGGGATAGTGGGCGGGTGATTGTTGGACATGGTGGTGGTAGCGGTGAAAGGAGCCTCGTCCACGATCTTATTTGCTCGACTTCACGCTTTCTAACCGGCACCTCTGTCCATCCCCCGGAGCAATTCCGACGACTTCTCTCCTGATGGTGAAGTGATTTGCACCGTCAACAGCCACGTTAAACACACCAAAGCCAAATGCCCTGGCCAGTCTGGCCTCGCCAACTCGGGCCCATATCGTGGGGTGCTACCACTGCTACCGCAGGTATGAGACCAAGACCATGGCCTCTTCCCCTTTCCGAGAGACCCAACGCGAGTCATACGGAACTTTACTGCCCCGCTCGCAACAATCACTAGGGCGGCAGCTTTGAACGTCATTTGCGGGCATTACGACGGCATAGGAGAAAATGCCCAATCTCATTGTTGGCCAAGGGCATGATTAGATCGGCCAACTAACATCATGGACGAGAGTATTAAGACTGAGATACTGTCCATGCAATCACGGTGGGATGCCACTCTGTTGCTTAGGTTGTTGCTGTAGTAGCTACGGACATTCGTCTTTCAAACCCACTCCAATAAAGACTCTTGTATAAATGACGTATATGAGTTGGCAGACCTAAGGAAACATATTTACCCTTGGACTCATATGTGGCCTTCCTCACCTCACAAAGTGCCTTGGCTCGCGCATGAAACCAGGTTGCGGAAGAAGAGCGTCTGAGAAAAATTGGGCAAACGTCCTCCCCATCGCCACACCCATTGTTGTTATCACGACTACCACAGCCCATATGACCAGCCATACGTGTGTTCCCCCTCGTGCCGATAACAATAACATGCGTCTAGACGGAACCATTATGGGCGATGGAAGCGGATTGACGACGAAGAGGAAGAGCCAGGCGAGATTGCAGACGGTGAGCCAGCGCGCTCCGAACGATTGACGACGATGTGCACTGTACAGCGGGTGGCATCACGGTGACCACCGAGTTTCGAGAGTTCAGCATAAAGAAATACACGAAAGAAAAAAATGGAGGTGCGCACCTAAGGTCGCGTGACGACCAAGGACAAGCAAGACGCTGCAGAGGAACTAAGGGGAAGGCTAGGAAAGGTGGAGATGGCGGTGGTGAGGTTGAGGCCGCGTTGAGGCGCGAGCCCGGGGGTTGACATGCGTCGGCCGACACGAGGTCCGCCGGCGACGGGCGGCGGCGACGACCTTGCCTTGTGGTGGCTTGGATCAAAGAGGTAAAGACAGCCGTCGTAGGTTACGAACCCGCGATACTGTACACTACACTACTGTATCCACGGCCTGCGAAGAAGCGGGGCAGGTCAGCGCCACAATTTGGACCCGCGACACGCACAAACACGACCAAAGCATTCTGGAACCGCGACCGGCTCCCACTCGCCCGTCGTCGTCGACTCGCACAGTCACAAGTGCACCCTTGACATGCTTGACACCCTTCCGACATGGGTAAATGGTACATCACATTTCTACGCACCCGTCCAAATAGGGAACTGACATCACCCGCAGGACTTCAGAACAATATGACAACGTACTCGCCGCTAACTCGCCGCTAAGATTAAAAACCTGGTGTACGCTCGTTATTTCACCATGGCCATTCCCGCTTCTCATTCTACGGTGCTTATCGCGTCGTTCTTCTCATTCACCCTCCGATTTAGCATTGGCGCCGTGAAAAGATCGAAACTCAATAGATTGGAACCCGCGATATCCTATGAAAAGTTCGTGGAGGACCTCGATCCCGGGGACTCGTTTACCACCACTTTGACGGAACTGCTTGTTCGGGTGTGTCCAGGATATCTGCTTTCATATACTCTCACCGCCGACGATGGTCATCGTCGTAGGAAATGGCCGAGCGCCGTCAGCGACAAGCAGCAGACCGTCGCCTCATATCCGACCGCACCGCTAAGGGCCTCCGTACCCTCGCCGCACCACAGCGTGTCTATCGCGACCGCACCGGGCGTGGTGTTGCTGCTCGTCGTCCACTGAACCTCACCGATTACCTCTCCGTCCCGCCCGAGGACATAGACCTCGATGACGATAACGATAACGACAGCCTGGAGAGTATGATCAACCCCTCTGGCGCCATCGAGGGTGCTCGCATGAACTCTGATATTTATGATGCGTACTCCAACCCCGGCCCTCGTTCGTCCTTTATTTTCTGCCCTATTTCGCTCTTATTCTCAATTGTACCCAGCGTCGACGGAACCACATATCTCCCCCGCGACGCCGCATCGGCGTCATATGCTCCCCTCTGCCACACGACGCGAGGACTGGGTTCTCCTTCGGGACACATCCCCCGATGGATGGGCCCCGCCATCGCCAACTGCAGCGCCATCAGCCCCGCCGCTCACCCGCCAACCGTCCATCCGGCGCCTCCCTACCCGATCGCGAACCGTCGATTTTACCAACTTCACCTCGCGGCGCCGCTCATCCGGACGTGAGGGCAACTACGCGGGTCCCAGCGCCGAACCCGATGCGGACGACTCGGCTGCCCCAGTGACGACGTCATCGCGCCTCTCGCCGAACACGACCAGCGTGCCTCCCCGTCGGTTCTTCCCGTCCCGGCGCCCAGAGCTGCCATGGAGCCCCGCGCCAGAGAGCGCGACCCCCAGCACCGATGCAGGCTCGGGAATAGGGACGGGGCTGGGGACACCCGCGGTCCAGAGCTCGCGCTCGAGCCCGGCACCACATGCGGACGCGCGGTCGCAGCGCACGTTCCTCTCGCTCCCACCACCGCCGCCGGCCGATTTGCGTAGTCCCCGCCTGCGTGGCACCGCTTGTGGTGGCGTGCATCCACCCGAGTCGCCGCCGGCTCCGCTGCCGTATGTCACGATGCTGCGCACTGCGTTCCCAGCGCCGATGGGCGTAAGGATAGCCCTCGTGTACACCCACCGTCGAACTGAGCACGAGTGGGACGGGAACGAGACCACGATGGGGCGCGGTTCAGGGATGAAAGGGACAAGTGTCCGCCGCTCCCCAGGAGAGAGTCACCGCCGTGGGTTGACCGAGAGAGGGGGAGGGATAGACGGCCACTGTCTCGATCGCGCTCGCTACCATCACGCTGGCAGGGTAACTTGTGTTATGTGTTGCCGGACCGTAAAATGAACATGAGAATTGCGGCCTCATGCAGCGCTGGCCGAGGTCGGCTCTCGACCTCAGCCCCTCGGTTACGGTTCGTCCGTCCTACAAGACCGCCCTGATATCGATGGGCAGCAGCTTATTTGGAGATGACAACTACCCAATACCGCGGGGGTTCGTGCCCGCAACCCATCCTTAGCCCGCATTCGCGGCATCCACGAGTTGGAACCCTTTCAAAACGGAATAAGATGAGGAAAAGGGAGAAAGCCCGGAGAGAATATCTCTATACGACTCCCATGATTTTTCAGTATCCGGGCGCATTCACAGGTGCGTCGCGATTCAGTGATCTACCAACGCCCATCCGATGACGTCCACGCGCTGTGACCAAACCAGGGCAGAACATAGTGCAGCCCGGCATCCCGCAAGTGCATACTGCTATCCCCATCGCCCCCATGGGTGCGAATGCAATCGCTACACAAGTTCCTGTTTTTCAACAGCTCCGATGGTGGTTGCAGGTGCCGGTGCCGGTGCTGCTCCCGCACCAGGGGCTGGAGGTGCTGCTGCACCGGTGATCCCACCCCAGATGATGCCGATGACGTTCCCTGGCGCCTTTGATTACTCCACCATGCTAGATCGCGGTGCCACTGCCCCCGTCATCCCTCGCCGCTCTCGTCGCTCCGAACGTCGCAGCCGCCGGTGTAGTCCAACGCCATCGGCGGGGTCCAGTGGGAGCGAGACAGACTCACGCTACTCAAGTCCGGGCTCGTACGATTCAGCAGATTACGATGGCCATCACCGCTCTAGCAGTGGGCACAATCCCCTTCCGCGTCCGCCCAAGGATGTTCTCTCGAGCACACCCTTCCGGTCTATCCTCACGCAGCTCCCGAGTGCGCAGTACAATTCCTGGGGCATCGGTGGGACCAGTTCCTATGTTCCCGAATCGCAATCCCAGCCCCAGCCCACCACGTACAGCAACGTCCGGCCCCGCAGGCAGCGCCGTCGGCGGCTGCGCGACCAGTTCTCCATGCCATCACTGCCAGCTGCGATTAATGCCCTGACTCGACCATTCGTCACGCATGGGATGACCATGCCCGAGCCGCAGCCCGCACCGCCGCCACCCCCAGCGGGCCCTTCGATGACCCCCCGCGCACCCCCGGTCTTCCAGCATAGCCCGCAAATGCGCATGCCCAGCCCCGACATGGGGCCACAAGGACCACCCGTAATTCCCCAAGGCATGATGCCGATGCCGAGCCCCGCCCCCGCCGGCTCGACGCCCTTCGTCGGCCCAGGCCTCAGCACCCCCCGGACGCCGCATGCCTCGGCGATGCCCCCGCACGGCCAGACGATGCCGGCAGGCGCCGGCTTCGCACCAAGCCCCTCGCCCGGGCATGTGCCGATGCCGATGCCTTCGCCCGCGATGGGGCACGGCACGCGGCCGCAGACGCCGATGGCGATCCCGCCACCGGGCAGCATGCTGCCGCCCAAGGTGGGGATGGCGATGCCGTCGCCGTCGCTGGGCCAGGGCGCGGGCCCGGTGCAGGGCGTGCTCAAGTTCAACGGGTACGGGGAGCACTCGGGCCTGCTGTACCACTCGCCGCACACGGTGCTGTACCAGGAGGAGCTGTACCCGACCGCGCTGCACCTGTTCGAGGCGCGGAAGTTCCTCGATCATCGGCCGGACCTCGCAGAGAGCATTCGGCAGTGCGAGCGCGTCGACCAGGTGACTGCGATCAGCGCGGAGCTGGCGGAGTACACGCGGCGGGACTGGGGTACTGTCGCGCTGAGTACGGTGAGTCGTTCGTTCATTCTTCGGTTTTTCATGGGGATGTTTTTGGTCGATTTTGTTGGTTAATCGTTCGCGCTTTTCTTTTTTTTTTTGGGGGGGGGCGTTTTAGATGGACGAGGTGCTGTACCTCAAGTTCCGCCAACACGGGGATCTGCGCACGTTGCTCCTCAACACGTACCCGTTGGAGCTCGTCTATGTCGAGTCGGGCGACCAATTCTGGGGCGACGGTGCGGGGACGGGCATGAACGAGCTCGGGAATTCGCTCATGCGCGTACGCGAGCTGCTACGCCGCGAAGCAAATATGTGAGCAATCGTCCTGAACAAAAAGGAGATGAAGAACAACGATCAACAATATTATGGCCCATTCTACGCTTTTGAATTTCTTGTTTTTATATTTTCTGACATGTGTGAGTGGTAGTTGGTTTCCTTTTTTTTCTTAGTTGCTGCTTTGTACTTCTATCAAGTAGGTGTTTTGGCGGCGACGGGATCGTCGCCTGTGCCACATCCCTATCTTCTAGTCTGCGTCTGCTTGCGTGCACACACTTGGCCGCCAACTTTGTTTTCTGACCTGTTCCTACAGTGGTTTCTTCCTCTCTTCAAAGCTGTATCGCTCTACTCACGTTCATACCTATGCCCATGTCATCATCACGCTACTCACTTGCATATGCCATAACGCGATACCTTATCCCCACTCGAGTTGAATATAGCAATATAAGGAATGCGTGCGCGTTGAGCACGATTAGCTACGCCGGAGCGCCCGACGCCCGACAATCCCTCCCTTCTCGGCCTCGACCCACTCTCGACACAACGCCACCGCCCCTGCAAGCAAACGCCGTCGCCCCAAACCCTTTCAGCTAGCATAGTCTATCTTACTGTCACCCTCTTTCTGTCCCTCTTTTCCTTTCCCCTAGATACCAACCTGTCTATAAAGTAAACTCAATATCTACCTACAAAAACTACTACCTAGTCCCCACTGAATAAGAGTCACTGTCTGTGTCCCTATCCGTGTGCCGCGCCGCCGTGCGCTCCCGTTCCCTTCGTCGCCCGCGTTCGCTGTGCCACCGTGCACAAGTCCGCTCCCGTTCCTTTCGTGCCGCGCCGCCGTGCGCATCCCGTTCCGTTCCCGCTCCCCGTCCGCTTCCTCGTCCCCAGCTCCCCCCCTTCAACATCTTATCACTTATATCTGTCCACACTTTCCCTTGGGTCGAATCAACCATCTCGCACTTATAGCAAACAATTTAGATGATCTTCGTACTGGCTGAGGAGAGAGGGACGCGGATGTTATTTTTGTCAAACACCTAGTACTTTGACAGCCCAATATTCTCAACCACAAGGCAAGATCTCGGACAAGGTATCAGAGAGCATAGAGCTAGGGTATAGAGCTAACCCGGTACAACACCAGACAACGAATGTAATAAGCAGAGCCAGAAGCTGACCTGCGAGGGAAGAAACACGGTTCTCAGAATCCAAGGGGAGTCAGTCATCTACGCAAGGAACGTTGGTTCCGATCGGATTCCGACGGGGGATGTGTCAGTTTCGATGTACATCTCCTGAAGGAAAAAACTGATAAGTAACAAGTCATCGCAAAGAACCCCGCGCGCGCAGATCACTATGTCAAACATGGCACATGCTGGTGTTGATTCTGCTCGACGTCGTCGGGGAAGCTGTGGTCTTCGTTCTCGCCTTAACAAGGGGTCATTGTACCCCGCAAGGACCCTGCGTCGAGACTAGCACGGGAGGTGCTGAGTCCACGGGGCGATTCATAACCCAAGCACGCAGAGAAATTAAAAAAAACAGACGGGAGGAAGAGGGCGTTGTGTCATTACGAGTAGAAGAAATCCGGATTCTTGAAAGCCGTGGGCTCGTCAAGGTAGAGCGGGGACTCGGGCAATTGGAGGCAAGGGCAAGGTTCAGTTCGGAGCGGCCTTTGCTGCGTGCCGTGCCGAGAGGGTTGGCCGACGGCCCAGATCGGTGTTGCACCTGGCGGGAAGGCGTTGCATGTGCTATGCGCTGGAGTCTTTCTAGGGTGTTCGGGTCATCAAAGGAGTAGGAGTCCGCAGAGACATTCATTCTCGTATTGACAGGACCCCGTAGCGTCCTGAACGCTTTTCACCAAGGCCCATCGTGGTGCGTGTTCAGAAAAACGCTGGACTGATACCCTACACGTCCAGACTGCAGAGACGGTGCGTAAAAAAAGTTGCGCCTCAGGTAAAAGTATAAAATGATGCGCTGGCCTTGTGTAACAGCAGGATACATGCCTTGCACCTGAAGAAATAGACGGGGCGAACCATAAGAGGGGGGAGAGATGCGCTCAAGGCCAAGGCGGACTGCCACTCGTGGCATTTGACAACCTGCAGGCGCTTCTGTGAGACGCCGACCGCCGCAGGCATCTACCGAAAGCGAAGGTTTGAGACTCGGACTGGTTTGAGACGACTCTCAGTCAACAACTCAGACAACTAGATTACACGAATGTTCGCATAGCTCAGGGACGTACTACAGAATAAAATTAGTCAGACTGCTGCACAGGAGCTACTGAACCCGAATCTCCCATGCCCGCTCCTGCTACAGCACCCGTCAGGGTCTAGCCTTATACCATGCATAGACGTCGTAAAAACGGGCCAACGGCTCACCCCGCCCAAAGGACGCGCGTACGGATAGCCCTCGTGTGCAGTGCACCCACCGTCGAACTCGTCCTCGCCACTTCCTACCTCCGCCCGCAGTTCTTCTCCTGTGGTCGCTCGCTCAAGGGCGAAGACGCGGCCACTGAATCCGAAACGAACCGAACTGAGCGTCGTCATCCGCTAGTCGGTCTCTCGGCCGAGGCGAGCCAGTTAGACCAGCCAGGCAGTTCACGCCCACGGGGAGGAGGCAACATCATCCAACCATAAGCTCGATCGAGCAGAACCGAACCTCATCAGGAAAAACCTCATTTGGTAATTTGGCTAGGCTACCGATAATTTAGCATCGCTAGGGAAATTATTCATCGCTAGGGGAATTATTTTCGCTAGATTATATTATTAAGTTTAGGTTTACCCCCCATAATTTATTGACAGTTATCTTCGCTAGTCATTGGTAATGTTGATAATATGCAATAATTTCCCAATAATTTCACGATAATTTTTCCACTTCCGGAGGCCAAAAAAGTGATAATGCTTGATAATTCACACCAGTCACAAATGATTGTCAGCTACTCTACCAACGGATCGCCTTCCTCCTGACTTCATTGGCCTTCTGTCGCTCGCACTTTGCTGGCCTCCCATCGTTCATCCATCTCTGCAACGCCCTATTTCACGGCCTCAGAAGAGGCTTCAATCGCGCAGTGACAGAGGGAAGATTAGACATTACAGGTGCACCGCTCCACTCACAACATCTGAGTAGGCTTGACTTTTTCTTTGTGAGTGACTGTCTGCCTGGTGGCGGTCCCAAGTGCAGCATATGCACCAAGCGGCTCGAGCACAAAGCCATTCTCAAATGCAACATTTGTGGGCTGCGTGCGCACATTAAGTGTGGCAAGGTGGCGCCACGCGTTGAGCGACGCGTTCGCCTTGAGGTGGCCTGTCAACGCCGGCACGGCCTGGAAGGCGCCACACACGGCGTTCGCGATGGGACACGAGGGAGCCGGTCTAGCGGAATTATCGTTTATTTAACCATATCGGCGTTCCTGAGGAAGGGAGGACGTAGCAGTGCAGTGCAGTGCCAGCGGAGATGCATACATATACAGAGGCAGGCTGGGTCACGGTGGCCAACATGGTGCCGACGACCTGCATCGTGCGGGCCTCCGTCGAGGTGTGGACCCATATCTCCGGGGTCCACCGCGTTGAGGAACTTCAGACGGTCGTGTTAGGGGGTCCACAGACCTGCTTTTGGTGCGTGCGTGCGGGTCTGTGTCGGCACAAACGCTGAAACGCACCTGCCCGGCCACGACGTAGCAATCCGAAGGGATGTCATGATGATACGGGGGAAAAGCGGGTCGTAACGGCATACTTTCTCGTTGGCATGACGAATCCAGGAACCCCAAGGCCCGCTCAGTCTTTGGGGCGGGCCAGGAGGGAAGAAAGGCGTGCTGGCGCACCGATTGGCCATGCGTGGGTGGTGATAAGGCGGCACCACCTCTCTTGCATCCTCCCCAGACCCCAGGCTTCAATAAAATAGCAAATGCGCTCGGGGACGGCTCCCAGAGCGCGCTCGAACGAGATCGGGCCTAGAAGGGGAGTCAGAAGGCCTCACTTGCTCACTCACGAGCGGCAGGCCGTGCTGGGACGAGCTGAGCCCGCTGGAGCACAGCTGCCTGGCGTCGCACGACCCGGACCAGATCGTGCACGCAAATGGGTGATTGGAGGGCATCGTGGCATCATGGCGTCGTGCGCAATCGCTGCGCCGCCGCGACCGCACGTGCTGGACCACGTCGATGTGGGTCCGGCCCATGGGTGGATTGAGCGTGCGTTCGGAGGGAGCAAGGTTGTTTAGTGTGCGCTGGCGGGTCGTGAGCGAGGGCTAGTGGAGGGAGGGGCCACCATTGCGTACCACGTACCTTGCGGTGACACATGACAACAGAGACATGAACCAGCTGGCCTCTGGTGGCAGTGATGTTGGGCGGGAGCTCATAGTGTGTGGCGTTGACGTGGGGTGCGTTGCAGAAGTTGTAGGTGTTCCGGCGGAGCGTCTGTGAAGTTTCGGAGGAATTGTAGACACCATGTGGATGCGAGTGCGGAAGCGGGATACTACAAGGAGGGGACTACACGGGGACGAAGGTGATGCGTGACCGTGCTCACACCAGCTGGCCTGCCGAGCCCGGCCGTACCAAACCCCTCTTCCAGGCGCGCCTTGGGCGACGTGTTTGCCTCGAGGTGGTCCGTCGCGACCTGGAAGGCACTCACGGCGTGGGTCACTTCCAACATGTCCAAACCCAGCTTACAGAAATGGATCATTAGACCAAAAGATGACAAAGCTAGAAAACAACAGACCTCTTCGCTGAGGGCACTGTCCATGCGTCGTGCAGAGCAAGAGCAGTGCAGTGTCTCGACAATATTAATGTACATTGCAACACGGCATTCGGCTCGTGCTGTTTCCTCTGCAGGAGGAATTGCAGCGCCTCGTGAAGCTGCTCCTTGTGTTAAGGTCAAAGATTGTTCAGCTGATGCACAAAGCTCGAAAACTGTCGCCTGGTTGATCATGATGCGCCTGGCCAAAGGCACTCATCAAAACCTTACATTGTTGTGCTTGAGCTGTGAGCCGAAGCTTGGATAGGGCATATGAGATCCGACGCACAACAGGAATAGACACATACCTGGTGACAAGTTCCATCCAAGAAATGAAATGCATAGATTTTGAGGGCTTTGAACATGCGCCCCTCCACGTTGGTAGGGAGTGACATCCCAGCTGTAAAACTTCACTTCCTGGTAACGGACTTGTCAGATGACGACGACGAGCAACAACTCAGGCCAACTCGGCGAGCAGGAAAGTTGTTATGTGCCGGATTGGGGTAGCGGAGTGATTGGTGAGACACCGCTCGTGGCAGTAGATGTAAGCGGAGAGGGTGTGATGGGGGACAAATTTGTCGGAGACGTAACGGGCAGCGAAGAGAGATTGAGCGAGAGCAATATTTTCCGAGATCATTTGACCGGGCAGTTCAAAATAGACACAGTCTGGTTTGCATTGTAAGAGGAAGATGACGACGCTGCAAAATTCACAAGTCGAAACTCAGTAAACCAACTTGTTTGTAACTATTTGACTCACTTTGTTTGACAGTTTGACCGCAAGCACATGGAAATTAGTGACAGTTAGTGACAGTTATTGACAATATCTTACTTACTTGAATTATCAATAAATTATCTTGTGCATCGCTAAATTATCCGGCGCTATCGCCGGTTAGCGTGTGAGGTTTTTCCTGATGCTGAACAGCGACTCGATCTCGTCCGTCCGGTCCGCGGGCGCTCCTCCACCCCCGGCAGGACTGCATCTCGGGGGCCATGTTCGCCCTCCACCTGGGGTCGTGGAGGAGAAGCGACGAAGCCTGACGGGACTGGCAAAGAGGACGATGGATACAAGATGGATAGTGACGCAGAGGAAGGCATGAAATGCGCGAAATGTTTTTTGATTGATTGTTGAATGTTGATGTACGTTTGGTAGTATGTTTAATGATGCGTGGTGACGTTCGCGATATATGCGCTGACCTCTCGAAGTCGGTACTATCTATCAATTATTGATGCTCTTTGTTCTCAGTCCTGTCTAGCGGGTCGGCTACCGTTGGTTTATACGCCTACGTCCTTAGTATCGAATGCAGATGTACAGTGATCCTCAGAACGCGGGCACATAGCACATGAAGTAAGTATATGCACGATCAACATCAAGGCGAGCGAGTCCAAACCTCCGTGCACGCCGCCAAGAACTGCGCTCACTTCAGTCTCATTGTCGTAACCCATTTGTAGGGCACAATTAACGCTATCGGGTCACCACCCTCGGCAGCGATGCCGGCACCTTTTCTTGAAAATGAAAAAAGAGAATGAACGTGAAATCAGAAGCTACAACCAGCCCCTGCCCGTTTAACCCTCTCCGTCCTCGCCTGGTTTGTCCCAATCTCCCCATGCTCCGATTTCTGACATGTCTCCCTGTTACCCGTCACTCGAGTTCGAAGCTGTTCCTTGATTAGCACGTCTTGGGGGCACCCAGCCCCTCAGTAATCGTCAGCGGACTTGATTTGGACCTCTATTGCAAGATCTTGTGTGGGGTGGCCCAATCAATTCCATACTCTAGCCAGAGTTAAAGCAAACCAATGGCGGACCATAATTCTGTCTTGTTTCGGCGTCGACTTCCAACTCGACCACGAGTCTCTTATGCGTTTAGTTTCAAGCCCGGAACGTGAGTGGGTAGAACATGGATACAATCTAGCCCTACCAACAACGTGTCGAGATAGTGCTATCCTGCCCAGTGTGCAACAACGGTGCTCAACCGACGACTACCATGATCCATATGCTGTGCACATCATCGCCATCCCATGGAATGCCTAGATAGAGGTCAGACCGAGTTGGTGTTTGCGATAGATAGTCACATTTTTTGTATTTGGGCATGCGCTGCAATTGTAGATTTCAAGTTTCTTTGCAGAAGGGCGGTACAAGTAGGTGTTTTCATGAAGAGAGGAGCCTGTCAGGAAAAGTGGAAACAACGTACAGTCCACAGAAATGACTTGCAGTGTACAATATTTATCTTCTACCTTCATATTGTGACAAGAACTGAACAACATGATGATGCCCTCTTGCTGATGCGCCCTGGGAGGGTGTCCGGCCGTCCTTGTCCTGTGCTGTCGGATCCGCGCCCCGCCCGAGAAGCATCCAAATGGCTTCCACATGTGCCTCCTCTGATGCAAAGTGCAAGGGTGTCCGGCCGTCCTTGTCCTGTGCTGTCGGATCTGCGCCCCGCTCGAGAAGCGTCCAAATGGCTTCCACATTTCCCCACTGCGACGCAAAGTGCAATGGTGTCTCGTCGTCTTTGGTCTGTGCTGTCGGATCTCCGCCCCGCTCGAGAAGCATCCAAACAGCTTCCACATTTCCCCTCCGCGGCGCAAAGTGCAATGGTGTCTGGCCGTCCTTGTCCTGTGCTGTCGGATCTGCGCCCCGCTCGAGAAGCACCCAAATGGCTTCTACATGTGCCTCCTCCGACGCCAAGTGCAATGGTGTCTGGCCGTCCTTGTCCTGTGCTGTCAGATCTGCGCCCCACTCGAGAAGCGTCCAAATGGCTTCCACCTTTCCCCATTTCGACGCAAAGTGCAATGGTGTCTTGCCGTCCTTGTCCTGGACTGTCGGATCTGTGGCCCGCTCGAGAAGCATCCGAATGGCTTCCACATTTCGCCATTTCGATGCAAGGCGCAATGGTGTCTGGCCGTCCTTGTCCTGTGCTGTTGGATCTGCGCCCCGCTCGAGAAGCATCCGAATGGATTTCACATTTCCCCTCTGCGACGCAAAGTGCAATGGTGTCTTGCCGTCCTTGTCCTGTACTGTCGGATCTGCGCCCCGCTCGAGAAGCTTCTGAATGGCTTCCACATTTCCCTGACACGATGCGAAGTGGAGCGGTGTGTGGCCGTCCTTGTTCTGTGCTGTCGGATCTGTGCACTTCTCGAGAAGTATCCGAATGGTTCCCACATCTTCACTCCGCAACGCAAAGTGCAATGGTGTCTGGCCGTCCTTGTCCTGTGCTGTCGGATCTGCGCCCCGCTCGAGAAGCATCCGAATGCCAATTCCCCTCTGCGACGCAAAGTGCAATGGTGTCTTGCCGTCCTTGTCCTGTGCTGTCGGATCTGCGCCCCGCTCGAGAAGCATCCGAATGCTTTCCCAATCTCCCCTCTGCGACGCAAAGTGCAATGGTGCCTTGCCGTCCTTGGCCTGTGCTGTCGGATCTGCGCCCCGCTCGACAAGCGTCTGAATGCTTTCCCAATGTCCCCTCTGCGACACAAAGTGCAATGGTGTCTGGTCGACCTTGTCCTGTGCTGTGGGATCTGCGCCCCGCTCGAGAAGCATCCGAATGCTTTCCCCATCTCCCCTCTGCGACGCAAAGTGCAATGGTGCCTTGCCGTCCTTGGCCTGTGCTGTCGGATCTGCGCCCCGCTCGACAAGCGTCCGAATGGCTTCCACATTTCCGCTCTGCGACGCAAAGTGCAATGGTGCCTTGCCGTCCTTGGCCTGTGCTGTCAGATCTGCGCCCAGCTCGAGAAGTATCCGAATGGCTTCCATATTTCCCCTCTGCAACGCAAAGTGCCATGGTGTCTGGCCGTCCTTGTCCTGTGTTGTGGGATCTGCGCCCCGCTTGAGAAGCATCTGAATGGCTTCCACATTTCCCTGACGCGATGCGAAGTGGAACGGTGTCTGGCCGTCCTTGTCCTGTGCTGTGGTATCTGCGCCCAGCTCGAGAAGCAGCCAAATGGCTTCCACATGTGCCTCCTCCGACGCCAAGTGCAATGGTGTCTCGCCGTCCTTGTCCTGCGCTGTCAGATCTGCGCCCCGCTCGAGAAGCGTCTGAATGACTTTCACATTTCCCCCTTCGACACAATGTGCAATGGCGTCCAGCCGTAGTCGTCCTGTGCTGTCAGATCTGCGCCCCGATCGAGGAGCACCCGAACGACTCCTGCATGTCCCCTGCGTACCGCGACATGCAATGCAGTCGACTCCTCGAACGCCCGAGAGTGCACGTCCTGTGGGTGCGCGATCACCAGGTACTCCACAATTCTCTCTAATCCGCAAAGAGCTGCGTAATGCAACGCCGTTCCTCGGGGTTTCAATGACCTTCCGTACCGTGCCTTTCGCTTCCACGAATCCAATTCTGGGTCGTATATCCATAACCAGATCCCAAGATGTGGCTTACTCGGGTCGAACAACCGTTTCATCCCTTCTTCCGCGTTAGCTGAAACATTTTCGAATCGGGCATGGTCAACCCAGTGCTCCGCAGCGTAGTCCGCCAGGGGAAATTTCTTCAGGCCGTCTTCAGTGATGCTTGTATCCAGGTGGAGCAGGATGCCCAGACACGCTTGGAAGACGATGGTATGGGCGGATGTCAATGAAATGTGGTAACGGCGAGAAATGTTGTCATTTCTTTCGGCAAGGCGGTGAGACATCAGGAACTCCTTCACCGAAAAGTGAGAGAACTGAATCACTGATCGATCCCATTCATTGACAACGGACAGCAAGGTGGAACAGATGGATAGCACCGCATCCAATGGATCTTCTTCGCGCCAGCCCTCGTGGAATCCCGGAATCGGCTCTGCCTTGAACTCAAACGCAAGAAACTCAGCGAGTTCCTTTATACGGAGTGGCCGGGAGGCTACAGCGACGCATTGGAACAAACGGTGGGCAAGGTCCCAGTTTGTCTCCTTAATCTCTTGCAACGTTCGCGAGTATGACTCGTCGAGGGTCTCTGGTAATTCGGCTAGCGCTTGCCGGAGACGTGGTGGGTGGCAACCGCGAAGGTAGACCTGCTGACAATACACCCATCGGAACCTGCGTAATGGGTATCAGCGACTCTTCAACTATTCCGCTGTTGATTCCTTACATTCCGTTAGCGTTTCTTATCAGGACATCAATCACCATTTGCTTGTCCTCTGCTTTCCACCTTCGGTTTTTTGGATCCCCGCTAATGACCGACTTGATATAGTTGTTGATATCCTCGATTTGTCCGTTTTCGTCATGCAGAGAAACAGACCGAAATGTCAACGTATCCAGAGCCAATTTTATGTCCATCTCGGGCCGGCTAGTAATGCATATCCGTACATTCGGAAGCTTTGAGTCGACAAGTTCTTCGAAAAGCCTTAGGACACGCTCCCGGGGGACGGGTTGCCGGATGTATCTGGACATTCATCCAGGCCATCAACAATAAGGTAGATGGGGGCTTGCCCCGGAAGGTCTAGTAGGTTCCTTAGATATTGGAGAAGTGTCTCGTCGCTGGGATGTTGAGAACCATTTTTGTGCTCTGAGTAGAATGTGGAAAGAATCTCGCAGTAGGAGTCGGATTGATAACACAGTTGAACCAGGAGAGATGAGAGCAGACCACGCAAGTCCTTCTTTTCATCTTCCCTAAAGTCGCAATAAAAGAAGGCAAGCGAGGCAAGCCCTGATTTCTGCATGGTGTTGATATCCTCAATAATCGAGGAGCTGCACAGCGCTATGAGCTCTTTAACACGAAAATATCGGAAGCCTAACGTACCAAAGTATGCTCTTTCCTGCGCCCGCTACAATCGAGAAAACCATCAATCAGTCTTCTGCGGAAGCGTGACGACTGCGTGGCAACTCACGTTTCCCATGAATCCATAAAAGGGAACTCGGCCCGGACTTCTTCCATTCCGAGAAGATATCGCCATCGGCAAACCACGCCGCCGTTCCTTTGTGATGGGATGTGCGGGCGATGTGATGATTTTTCCACGGATCGGGAGGAGAGAGCCATTTCCGGACATCTTCATCTGCCAAACAATTTCAGTGTTTCCGATTCGCAAAAGACAACAGCTCGATATAACCGACGTTTCAATTTGTTCATCTCGCTTGTCACTTGCTGCATCGTTTCTATCCCTCGATCAGACACGGTGCCAGCTTATTGGAACCAGTAAAACATACCGAGAGCAGCCCGGACAGCGTCAATCGATGCCTTGCCGTCTTGTGGGAGTGACGCTCAGCAGCCGGCGATGACAAGTCGCACATTTGCTCACCGTTCATGTTTTGCACGAGACCATAAACAACCTCTAGAGTCTGCGCTGCTGTCGCGCGAGCCTCGCCCTGAGTGAGTCGATCCAGCCTTTGCAGCACAGCCTCCACTTCGTTATCTCCCAAAAGCTTCTTTACCAGTTTCACTGCGCTGCGTTCAGGTCAACTGAGTTATCAACGAGGTCGGACTCACTCGGTCGCTTCTGCTTAACCTGTTTGGTCACCAGGGTAAGGGCCGAAAGTAGCTCCACCATTATTTTGACGATCATTTCCGCCATTGCCGCTGTTGGAGAGATTTTGGTGTATATATCAAGACGACCGAGGAAGCGTCCGATAGACTCGAGCAAGTCGACCAGGGCATCGTAGCTCGCACTGACGTCCTTGACCGCCTGATACATGTAAATGTCACAACGATACACACGTCGGGAGCGAAGGAAGGCACATACAGCGAGCAGGACAGCTACGCCCGAGAATATTGCATGCGCAGGTGAAAACGGCTGTGGAGATGACGATCAGAGAGGTGGAACGCCAGTCAGCACCCTGCAACGTACCATACTAACGACTTCGCTGAGGGTGGTGTTGCTTGAGAGCGCATAGATCGCTGACACGGCACTCTTTAGCGACTTCATGATTCTACCGTTGCTTCCTCGAAATTCAGTAAAGGCGTGTGATTGCTGTTGAAGAATATCGAGAACGGAGTCGACTGAATTACAACTCTGGATTTGCTCAGCGAGTGGATGTGTGGCCAATTTTGTGCCCGTCTGATTCTCGTAGTCTTGCAAGGCGTGCTCGAATAGCTCTCGGAATCGAGAGGATTGTGAGTGATCTGTCATATTGAAACCGGCGGAGAAATGTAGGCTTAGGGAAGGGAGACGGATAGACCTCTGTGAGGAAGTAATGGCTAGGCGGAAGGGTGATACGGTGGGTTGGGAGGAAGGACAAGGACACTGCCTCGCATCAATTTTCGACTGACAGGCAGGCGCATGCCAATTGCCCGAAGCAGGAGGGCGCAAATGTCGTTGAGCGCCCGACGGCGTTCTCGGCAAGGATGATGAGCGTGCTGTTGCCCCGTGGTGGACACGTGGATAAGTCGACAACGAGAAATAGAGAGAGCCGAGTGCCCTTCATCTCGTCTTACTTGCTCGACTTCTACGCTTTCCAACCCGCATCTCTGTTCAATACGTTCAATGTTCATCTCCCAGAGCAATTCCGGCGACTCCTCCTGATGGCGAAGTGATCCACACCGTTAAACACATTCCCCCGGCCACGTCAAATACACCAAAGCCAAACGCCCTCGCCATGGTCAATGCGCTCGGGCGCCTCGCCAACTCGGGCCCATTCCGTGAAGTGCTACCACCGTGCTACCACCAGGTATGAGACCAAGACCATGGCCTCCTCCCCTTCCCAACTTGAAGAGACCCAACGCGAGTCTTACCTTAGGTAACCTTACTACCCCACTCGCAATTGAACAATTACTAGGGCCGCCGCTTTCAACGTCATTTGCAGGGTGCAGGATGTGGCATAACGACGGCGTAGGAGAAAATGCCCGAACTCCTTTTTGTCCAAGGGCATGATCTGACACCATAGGTACGCACGTTCTACCCGTCATGGACACCCAACGGTCAGTCGCGAACTCACAACACACGCCTTCCTCGCGAATGAGCCGAGGTTATCACATAACGCCGCATCCCCTCTTGCTCATTTATTCACAAACCCCATTGACCTAGCGTCAACCTACTACCTGCTCTTAACCGCAGATAATTGTCACGATCTCCGACACGTGGGCTGAGGCGCTGAGGGTTTGTTCCCACATAGAGTATCCGTGGGACAGGGAAAGGAACCCGAACGTGACACCGAACCGATCTTGTTTAGATAAATGATTCTTTCCTCTGTTCTTGGGACTTGGAAATCTCGCCTCCAAGTTCGGTTGGAGCACTTTGGTGTGTGGATCGTCTAATACTACGCGGCAGCCCTCCAACCCGCTCTACATCCATATCTGCCCCCTCATCTCATTCACGACGATGCTCAAGACAACTGGATTGCTAGAATCCGATTACAAAGCGAACCAAGTTGAAGTTGCCATTGACTGGGATCACATGTAATCCCATGTGGTTGCGACGACGTTGGTAATCGATGTATCGACGTGAATGTAGCGACTCGCGAGTGTATCCACCAACTAATACCACAGACCAGAGAGCCAAGATTGGGAAACTGTTCATGCAAACACGGAGGGATGCCGCTCCATTGCTTAGGTTATTGCTGTAGTAGCTACAGACTTTCATCTTTCAAACTCACTCCAATAACGACTTGTAAAATTGACATATATGAGTTGGCAGACCCAAGGAAACATATTTACCCTTTGACTCATATGTGGCCTTCCTCACCTCACAAAGTACCTTGGCTCGCGCAGGGAACCAGGGTGCAGAAGAAGTGTGCCTGGGAAAAATCGGATGAACGCCCTCCCCATTGCCACACCCATTGTTGTCATCACCTTTGTCACGACTACCACTGCCCACATGACAAGCAATACAGTACGTGTGTCCCTCCTCGTGCCAATAAATGACATGCGCTTAGATGGCACCATTAAGGGCCGTGGAAGCGGATTGACGACGAAGGGGAAGAGCCAGACGAGATGGCAGACGGTGAGCCAGCGCGCTTCGAACGATTGACGACGATGTGCGCAGCGGAGGGTGGCGTCATGGCGACTATGGGTTTCAAGGGTTCAGCATAAACAAAGATACAAAAGAAAAAAACGAGAGGCGCGCGCCTGAGGTCGCACGACGCTGCAGGGGAACTAAGGGAAAGGCTAGAAAAGGTGGAGACGGGGGCGATGAGGTTGAGGCGCTAGTCCGAGGGTCGACATGCGTCGGCCAACACGAGGTCTTGACACCGGCGATGGCAGCAGCAACGATCTTGTGGTGGCTTGGATCAAAGAGGCAAAAGCAGCCGTCGTACTCACCGAGTTTTCCTCACCTCATTCCGATACTGTAACTAACTACGGAGACGAGCGTGGTCAGCGCCACAATTTGGACCCGCGACACGCACAAACATGACCAAAGCAATATTCGAATTGCTCAGTTCCACGTGACTTTCAATTCGCCGTTGTCGTCGATTCACACAAGTCACAAGTGCTCCCTTGATACCATTCCGAGATTGGTAAATGGTACATCAAACTTCTATGCACCCGTCAGAACATGGAACTGACATCACCTGCAGGACCTCAGAACAAGATGTCAACGTTCTCGGCGCTAAGATCAACTACTGGGTGTACGCTCCTCATTTCACCATGACCATTCCCACTTTTTATTCTACGGTGCTCATCGCCTCGTTCTGCTTGCTTCCCCTCTGATTTAGCACTGGCGCTATAAAAATACCAAAGCTCGAGAGGTCGGAACCCTCAATATCTTCGATCCTGGAACTCGTTTACCACCACTTTGACGGAGCTGCCTGTCTGGGGGTGTCCAGGATGTCTGCTTCCATATAATCTCACCGCAAACGATGGTCATTGTCGTAGGAAATGGCCAAGCGCCGTCAGCGACAGGTAGCCGACCGTCGCCTCTTCTCCGACCGCACCGCCAAGGGCCTCCGCACCCTTGCCGCACCACAGCGTGTCTATCGTGACCGCACTGGGCGTGGTGTCGCTGCTCGTCGCCCACTGGACCTCACCTATTACCTCTCCGTCCCACCCGAGGAGATGGACCCCGATGACGATAACGACTGCCTGGAGAGTATGATCGACCCTTCTGGCGCCATCGAGGGTGCTCGCATGAACTCTGATCTATACGATGCGTACTCCAACCCCGGCCTTCGTTCGTCCTTTTTTCCGCCCTGTATTGCTCTTATCTTGAACTATACCCCAGCCTCGACGGAACCACATATCCCCCCGCGACGCTACTGCAACGCCGCATCTTCGTCATATGCTCCGTTCTGCCACACGACGCGAGGATCGGCTTCTCCTTCGTGACACATCTCCCGATGGATGAGCTCCGCCATCTTCAACTGCAGCGCCATCAGCCCCGCCGCTCCCCCGCCAACCGTCCATCCGGCGCCTCCCGGCCCAATCCCGAACCATCGATTTCACCGACTTCATCTCGTGTTGGCACTCATCCGGACGCGAGGGCAACAACGCGGGTCCTAGCGCCGAACCCGATCCAGACGGCTCGGCTGCCCCAGTAACGACGTCATCACGCCTCTCGCCGAACACGACCAGCGTGCCTCCCCGTCCGGGCGCCCAGAGCTACCATGGAGCCCCGCCCCAGACGGCGCGAGCCCCAGCATCGATGCAGGCTCGGGATAAGGACGGGGCGGGGACACCCGCGGTCCAGAGCTCGCGCTCGAGCCCGGCACCACATGCGGATGCGCGGTCGCAGCGCACGTTCGTCTCGCTCCCACCACCACCGCCGGCCGAATTGCGCAGCCCCCGCCTGCGTGGCACCGCTTGCCCGTGGCGGCGTGCGTCCACCCGAATCGCCGCTGGCCCCGCTGCCGCATGTCACGGTGCTGTGCACAACGGTCCGGAGCCGATGGGCGTACGGATAGCCCTCGTGTGCACCCACCGTCGAACTGAGCGAAGAGTGGCAACGGGAGCGAGCCTACGATGGGGCACGGTCCAGGGACGAGAGGGATAGGCTAGGAGAGAACACCGCCGTGGGTTGACCGAGAGAGGGGTGAGGGATAAACGGACACACTCTCGGTCGCGCTCGCTACCATCACGCTGGCAGGGTAACTTGAAATGTGTGTTGTATGTTGCCGGACCGTAAAATGAACATAAGAATTGCGGCCTCATGCAGCGCTGGTCGAGGTCGAGACTCGACCTGAGAGCTCCTCAGTTCGTCCGTCCTACAAGACCGCCTGATATCTATGGGCAGCAGCTTATCTGGAGACGACAACTACCCAATACCGCGGGGGTTTATGCCCACAGCCCATCCTTAGCCCACACCCGCGACATCCACGAGTTGGAACCCTTTCGGCGGAACAAGATGAGGAAATGGGAGAAAGCCCTTAGAGAATGACTCTGTACGACTCACATGATTTTCAGTATCTAGGTGTATATTCACAGGTGCGCCGGGCTTCAGCGATCTACCAACGCCCATCCGATGACGTCCACGCGCTGTGACCCAACCAGGGCAGAACATAGTGCAACCCGGGATCCCGCCGCAAGTGCATCATACTGCTATCCCGTCGCCCCCATGGCTGTGAATGCAGTGGCTACACAAGTCCGAGTCCTGTTTCAGCAGCTCCGATTGTAGTCGCAGGTGCTGGTGCCGGTGCTGCTGCTTCGGTGATCCCAACCCAGATGATGCCGATGACTTTTCCTGACTCTACCATGCTAGATCGCGGTGACACGGCCCCCGTCATCCATCGCCGCTCTCGTCGCTCCGAACGTCGCAGCCGCCGGCGTAGTCCAACCCATCGATGGGAGCGAGACAGACTCACGCTTCTCGAGTCCGGGCTCCTATGATTCCACGATCACCATCGCCACCATCGCTCTAGCAGTGGGCACAATCCCCTCCCGCGTCCGCCCAAGGATGTTCTCTCGAGCACACCCTTCCGGTCTGTCCTCACGCAGCTCCCGGGTGCACAATACAATTCCTGGGGCATCGGTGGGACCAGTGCCTATGTGCCCGAATCGCAGTCCCAGCCCCAGCTAACCACGTACAGCAACATCGGCCCCACAAACAGCGTCGCAGGCGGGTGCGCGACCAGTGCCCTGTGTCGACACAGTCGGCCGCGGCTAATGTCCTGGCACGACCATTCGTCACGCCTCAACGCCCCCGCACCGCGCCACCCGTAGCGCGCCCTTCGATGACCCGCTCACCCCCGGTCTTCCCGCATAGCCCGCAGATCCCAGCCCCGACACGGGGCCCCCGCACCCCAAGGACCACCCGTGATCCCGCAAGGCGTGATGCCGATGCCGAGCCCCGCCCTTGCTAGCTCGACGCCCTTCGTCGGCCCGGGCCTCAGACCCCCCGGACGCCCCATGCGTCGGCGATACCTCCGCACGGCCAGACGATGCCGGCAGCCGCCGGCTTCGCACCAAGCCCCTCGCCCGGGCATGTGCCGATGCCGATGCCTCGCCCGCGATGGGGCACGGCACGCGGCCGCAGACGCCGATGGCGATCCCGCCACCGGGCAGCATGCTGCCGCCCACGGTGGGATGGCGATGCCGTCGCCGTCGCGGGCCAGGCGCGGGCCCGGTGCAGGGCGTGCTCAAGTTCAACGGGTACGGGGAGCACTCGGGCCTGCTGTACCACTCGCCGCACACGGTGCTGTACCAGGAGGAGCTGTACCCGACCGCGCTGCACCTGTTCGAGGCGCGCAAGTTCCTCGATCATCGGCCGGACCTCGCGGAGAGCATTCGGCAGTGCGAGCGCGTCGACCAGGTGACTGCGATCAGCGCGGAGCTGGCGGAGTACACGCGGCGGGACTGGGGACCGTCGCGCTAAGTACGGTGAGTCGTTCGCTCATTCTTCGGTTTTTCATGGGGTTTTTTGTCGATTTTGTTGTTAATCGTTCGCGCTTCTTTTTTGGGGGGGCGTTTTAGATGGACGAGGTGCTGTACCTCAAGTTCCGCCAACACGGGGATCTACGCACGTTGCTCCTCAACACGTACCCCTTGGAGCTCGTCTATGTCGAGTCGGGCGACCAATTCTGGGGCGACGGTGCGGGGACGGGCATGAACGAGCTCGGGAATTCGCTCATGCGCGTACGCGAGCTGCTACGCCGCGAAGCAAATATGTGAGCAATCGTCCTGAACATAAAGGAGGTGAGAACAACGATCAACAATATTATGGCCAATTCTATGATTTGAATTTCTTGTTTTTATATTTTCTGACATGTGTGAGTGGTAGTGGGTTTCCTTTTTTTTTTCTTAGTTGCTGCTTTGTACTTCTATCAAGTGGGTGTTTTGGCGACGACCGGGATCGTCGCCTGTACCACATCCCTATCTTCCAGTCTGCTTGCGTGCACACACTGGCCGCAAACTTGTTTTCTGACCCGTTCCTACAGTTATTTCTTTCTCTCTTCAAAGCTGTATCGCTCTACTCACGTCCATACCTATGCCCATGTCATCACCATGACCCATCATCTCACGTTACTCACTTGCATATGCCATAACGCGATATCTTACCCCCACCCGAGTCGAATATAGCAAACAATTTAGATGATCTTCGTACCGAGTCGAGGAGAGGGATCCGGATGTTCTTTTTGTCAAATATCTTCATCGAGAGCTCAATATTCTCAACCATAAGGTAAGATCTCGGACAAGGTGTGTATGAGAGAGCATTAAGTCGTCCTGATTACAGTAATAGACAACGAATGTAATAGCCAGAGCTAGAAGCTGACCGGTGCTGACCGGCGCTGACCTGCAGGGACTCAGTACTCGGGATGCAATTGGAACTTTGGTTCCGATCAGATTCCGACGGGAGTTCGATGTACATCTTCTGATGGAAAAAACTGAAGTCGTCGAAAGTAACCCCCGCGTAGGCTATGCAGATCACTGTGTCAGACATCGCGCATGCCGGTGATAGTTTAACCCGACATCGTTGGGAAAGTCGTGGTCTTCGCTCTCGTCTTAACAAGGGGTCATTGTACCCCGCTAGGGACCCTGCGTCGAAGATAGTACTACTAGTACGGAATGTGCGGAGCCCACGGGGCGATTCATAACCAAGCACCTAGAGAAAAAAAAAGGCGGGAGGAAGAGGGTGTTGGTCTATTACGAGTAGGAGTCCGGATGTATGACAAAACCGTCAGCCACGGCTGAACTTGATAGCCGTGGGCTCGTCAAGGTAGGGCGGGGACTCGGGCAATTTGGAGGTGAGGGCAAGGTTTGGAGCGGCCTTTACTACGTGCCGACAGCGTTGGCCGTCAACGGCCCAGATGGGTGTTGCATCGCGATGGACTTTCTTTGGCTGGTAAAAAGTGCTCATGATGCAATGCCAGTGGGGTCCGGTCAGTTTGAAAGTGTCTCTGTGGACTCCTTTCCTTTGATGACCCGAACACCCTAGAAAGACCTCAGGGCATAGCACATGCGACACCTTCCCGTCAGGTGCATGTTCAGAAGAACGCTGGACTGGCCCCTTCCCTTTGGTCCTCAAACTTATCTCCAAGTGATTTTGGCATCATCGGATGGAACTCCAAAGGGTGTGCCCCCGTTTCACAGGCAGAAATACAACAGCCACAGCTGAGGAGAGGCTGAGCAGGGAATGAGAAAATTTCCTACCGTGCGAGAGGCTGGAACCCTGCACGTCCAGACTGCAGAGATGTTGCGTACGAAAAGTTGCACAGATAGAAACGACGCACTGGCCTTTTGTGACAACAGGATACATGCCTCGCACCTGAAGAAATAGACTGGATTAACCATAAGAGGGGAGAGATGCGCTGAAGGTCAAGGCGACTGCCACGATGGCATTTGGGCATTTGACAACGTTGACATTGACAACGAAGACGCTCTGCGAGCTCGGTGAGCGACACCACCCGTCAGATGCATCTACCGACAGCAAAGGTTTGAGACAACTCCCGGACAACATTCACACAACTAGATTACACGCAGTATCATTACCTACTCTACACAGAAGGTACGTCAAACCCAAACCCGCCTTCACTCAACACTATTTCAACGTTTCAACAATTTCAAATGGCCAGGCACGGCACTGCAAGTCGTACATCTCAAGAACTTTTGGCGGAAGGGCGACACAAGTGGGTCTATGAGACAAGGAGTGGGTTAAGAAAAGTAGGAATAACGTACAATCTACAATTATGGCTTGCGATGTCCAGTGTTTATCGTTTATCTTCTACCTTCATATGGATTCTGATAAGTACTGGACGATACGACGGTACCCTCTTGCTAATGCGCCCTGGGACGGTGTCTGGCCGTCCGTGTCCTGTGCTATCGAATCGGCGCCCTGCTCGAGAAGTATCCTGGCTTCCACATCCATCTGCCACACAAGGTGAATTGGTGTCCTGCCGTCCTTGGTCCGTGCTGTCGGATCTGCGCCCCGCTCGAGAAGCATCCGAATGCCTTCCACACTTCCCCACTCCGACGCAATGTGCAATGGTGTCCAGCCATCCTTGGTCCGTGCTGTCGGATCTGCGCCCCGCTCGAGAAGCATCCGAATGCCTTCTCCACCTCTCGACTTCGACGCAATGTGCAATGGTGTCCAGCCATCCTTGGTCCGTGCTGTCGGATCTGCGCCCCGCTCGAGAAGCGTCCGAATGTCTTCCACATTTCCCCACTCCGACGCAAAGTGCAATGGTGTCCAGCCGTCCTTGGTCCGTGCTGTCGGATCTGCGCCCCGCTCGAGAAGCGTCCGAATGCCTTCCACACTTCCCCACTCCGACGCAATGTGCAATGGTGTCCAGCCATCCTTGGTCCGTGCTGTCGGATCTGCGCCTCGCTCGAGAAGCATCCGAATGCCTTCCACACCTCTCCACTCCGACGCAATGTGCAATGGTGTCCAGCCATCCTTGGTCCGTGCTGTCGGATCTGCGCCCAGCTCGAGAAGCGTCCGAATGCCTTCCACATTTTCCCTCTGCGACGCAAAGTGCAATGGTGTCCGGCCGTTCTTGGCCCGTGCTGTCGGATCTGCGCCCCGCTCGAGAAGCGTCCGAATGCCTTCCACATTTCCCCACTCCGACGCAATGTGCAATGGTGTCTGGCCGTCCTTGGTCCGTGCTGTCGGATCTGCGCCCCGCTCGAGAAGCGTCCGAATGTCTTCCACATTTCCCCACTCCGACGCAAAGTGCAATGGTGTCTTGCTGTCCTTGGTCCGTGCTGTCGGATCTGCGCCCCGCTCGAGAAGCGTCCGAATGCCTTCCACATTTCCCCTATGCGACACAATGTGCAATGGTGTCCAGCCGTCCTTGGCCTGTGCTGTCGGATCTGCGCCCCGCTCGAGAAGCGTCCGAATGTCTTCCACATTTCCCACCTCCGACGCAAAGTGCAATGGTGTCCAGCCGTCCTTGGTCCGTGCTGTCGGATCTGCGCCCCGCTCGAGAAGCGTCCGAATGCCTTCCACATTTCCCCTATGCGACACAATGTGCAATGGTGTCCTGCCGTCCTTGGCCTGTGCTGTCGGATCTGCGCCCCGCTCGAGAAGCATCCGAATGCCTTCCACACCTCTCCACTCCGACGCAATGTGCAATGGTGTCCGGCCGTCCTTGGTCCGTGCTGTCGGATCTGCGCCCCGCTCGAGAAGCATCCGAATGGCTTGCACATTTCCCTCCTGCGACGCAAAGTGCAATGGTGTCTGGCCATCCTCGTCTTGTGCTGTCGGATCTGCGCCCAGCTCGAGAAGCGTCCGAATGGTTTCCACATTTCCCTGACGCGACGCAATGTGCAATGGTGTCTTGCCGTTCTTGTCCTGTGCTGTCGGATCTGCGCCCAGCTCGAGAAGCGTCCGAATGGTTTCCACATTTCCCTCCTGCGACGCAAAGTGCAATGGTGTCTGGCCATCCTTGTCCTGTGCTGTCGGATCTGCGCCCAGCTCGAGAAGCGTCCGAATGCCTTCCACATTTCCATGACGCGACGCAAAGTGCAATGGTGTCCAGCCATCCTTGTCCTGTGCTGTCGGATCTGCGCCCAGCTCGAGAAGCGTCCGAATGCCTTCCACATTTCCCCTATGCGACACAATGTGCAATGGTGTCCTGCCGTCCTTGGCCTGTGCTGTCGGATCTGCGCCCCGCTCGAGAAGCGTCCGAATGCCTTCCACATTTCCATGACGCGACGCAAAGTGCAATGGTGTCCAGCCATCCTCGTCCTGTGCTGTCGGATCTGCGCCCCGCTCGAGAAGCACCCGAACGACTCCTGCATGTCCCCTGCGCGACGCCACATCCAATGCAGTCGACTCCTCGAACGCCCGAGAGTGCACGTCCTGTGAGCGCGCGATCACCAGGTACTCCACAATTCTCTCCAAGCCACAAAGGGCTGCGTAATGCAACGCTGTCCCTCGGGGTTTCAATGACCTTCCGTCACGTGCTTTTCGCGTCCGCGAATTCAATGCTGGATCGTATATCCATAACCAGATCCCAAGATGTGGCTTGCTCGGGTCGAACAACCTTTTCATCCCTTCCTCCGCGTTCGCTGAAACATTTTCGAATCGGGCATGGTCAAGCCAGTGCTCCGCAGCGTAGTCGGCCAGGGGGAATTTCTCCAGGCCGTCTTCAGTGATGCTTGTATCCAGGTGGAGCAGGATGCCCAGACACGCTCGCGCGACAACGGTGTGAGCGGATGTCAAGGAAGTGTGGTAACGGCGGGGATTTTCGTCATTTGTTTTGGCAAGGCGGTCAGACATCAGGAACTCCTTCACCGAAAAGTGAGAGAACTGAATCACTGATCGGCCCCTTTCATTGACGACGGACAGCAAGGTGGAACAGATGGATAGCACCGCGTCCAATGGATCTTCCGAGCGCCAGCCCTCGTGAAATCCTGGAATCGGCTCTCCATTGAACTCAAACGCAAGAAACTCAGCGAGTTCCTTTACACGGAGAGGCCGGGAGGCCACGGCGACGCATTGGAACAGACGGTGGGCAAGGCTCCAGTCCGCCTTTTTAATCTGTCGCAACGTTCGCGAGTACGTCTCGTCGAGGCTCTCTGGTAATTCGGCTAGCGCTTGCCGGAGAGATACTGGGTGGCAACCGCGAAGGTAGACCTGCTGACAATACACCCATCGGAACCTGCGTAATGGGTATCAGCGACCCTTCAACCATTCCGCTGTTGATTCCTTACATTCCGTTCGCGTTTCTTGTCAGGACATCAATCACCATTTCCTTGTCCTCTGCTTTCCACCTTCGGTTTTCTGGGTCCTCGCTGATGACCGACTTGATATAGTTGTTGATATCCTTGATCTGTCCGCTCTCGTCATGCAGAGAAACAGAACGAAAAGTCAACGAGTCCAGAGCCAATTTGATGTCCATCTCGGGTCGGCTGGTAATGCATATCCGCACATTCGGAAGCTTCGAGTTGACAAGTTTTTGTAAAAATGTTAGGACATCCCTCCGGGAGTACGGGTTGTCGGAAGTAGCTGGACATTCATCCAGGCCGTCAACAATAAGGTAGACAGGGGCTTGCCCCGGAAGCTCGAGTAGCTTCGTTAAACACTCGACAAGTATATCATCGCTGGGATGTTGCGAGCCATTTTTGTGCTCCGAGTATAATTTTGAAAGAATCTCGCAGTAGGAGTCGGATTGATAACACAGCTGAACTAGGAGAGATGAGATCAGCCCACGCAAGTCCTTCTTGTCATCCTCCCTAAAGTCGCAATAAAAGAAGGCGAGCGAGGTAAGCCCTGATTTCTGCATGGTTTTGATATCCTCGATAATTGAGGAGCTGCACAGCACAATAAGCTCCAAATACGGAAACGTCGAAAAGGCTAACGTACCAAATTACGCTCTTTCCCGCACCCGCTACAATCGGGAAAACCATCAGTCTTTCTCGGAAGCGTGCCGGCTGCATGGCAACTCACGTTTCCCATGAATCCATAAAAGGGAACTCGGCCCGGACTTCTTCCATTCCGAGAGGATATCACCGTCGGCAAACCATGCCGCCGTCCCTCTGTGATGCGATTTGCGAGCGATGTGATGATTTTTCCACGGATCGGGAGGAGAGAGCCATTTCCGGACATCTTGCTGTAACTTGTCGTCTGCCAAATAATCTCAGTGTTTCCGGTTCGCAGAGGCAACAGTTCGACATAACCCACATTTCATTTTGTTCATTTCGCATGACATTTGCTGCATCGTTTCTATCCCTCAATCAGACACGGTGAAGCTAATTGGAACCAGTAAAACATACCGAGGGCAGCTCGGAAAGTGTTAATCGATGCCTTGCCGTCTAGAGGGAGTGGCGCTCAACAGACGGCCGCGACAAGTCATGTGCGTTTTGCTCACCGTCCATGTTCATGAATGTCTTCACGTTTTGCACGAGACCATAAACAACCTCCAGAGTCTGTGCTGCTGTCGTGCGAGCCTCGTCCTGCGTGAGTCGATCCAGCCTTTGCAGCACAGCCTCCACTTCGTTATCTCCCAAAAGCTTCTTTACCAGTTTCACTGTGCTGCGTTCAGGTCAAACTGGGTAATCAACGAGGTCAGACTCACTTGGTCGCTTCTGCTTAACCTGCTTGGTCACCAGGGCAAGGGTCGAAAGTAGCTCCACCATTATTTTAACGATCATTTCCGCCATTGCCGCTGTTGGAGAGATTTTGGTGTATATATCAAGGACGACCGAGGAAGCGTCCGATAGACTCGAGCAAGTCGACCAGGGCATCGTAGCTCGCGCCAACGTCCTTGACCGCCTGATACATTTAAATGTCACAAAGATACGCATGTCAGGAGCGAGGGAAGGCACATACAGCGAAGCAGGACAGCGACGCCCGAGACTATTGCCTTCGCAGGTGGAAACGGCTGTGGAAATAACGATCAGAGAGGTGGGACGCCAGTTAGCACCCTGAGCGTACCACACTAACGACTTCGCTGAGGGTAGTGCTATTTGAGAGTGCATGGACCGCTGACACGGCACTCTTCAGCGACTTCATGATTCTGCCGTTGCTTCCCCGAAATTCAGTAAAGGCGTGCGTTTGCTGTTGAAGAATATCGAGAACGGAAGTCGACTGAATTACAACCCTGGAGTTGCTCGGCGAGTGGATGTCTGGCCAATTTTGTGCCCGTCTGCTTCTCGTAGTCTTGCAAGGCGTGCTCGAATAGCTCTCGGAAATGAGAGGCTTGTGAGTAATCTGTCATATTGCAAACGGCGGAGAAATGTAGCTTTGGG